>JAUCMS010000062.1:1806036-1816698 GCA_032357445.1 Enteromius radiatus
AATTTTCAGTATAGTAGGAACCGTGAAGATTTGGCACCGCGGGTTACCGTGTATACCGTGGGTACCGTGCAACTCTACTCTGAACATCTGTGAGATCATCTTTTATTAGAGACAACCACCTGTCTTCCATGTAATTAGATCTAAAATATAAGTTTCATAGATAAAATGGCACCACCGGTCACTGTCTTTGTTACTGCACTGCTGTGCTTTCAGCAGGAAGACACATTGCTTTTAAACTTTTTATTATTTTTAAAACGAAAAAAAAAAAAAAAAAAGTTCTTTTTGTTTTCTGTTAGCTTGCTGCTTAGCACTCTAAATAAAAGTTTAAAAATGGAGTGAAATACTATTTTTTTAAATCAGAAAAATATATTTAATTAAAATATATTGAAATTATGTACATATTTTATTTTTTGTATTTATAGATTAAATATATTAATACAAATAAAAACGCACATAAAATACAAAAAATAGAGTAAAGTAAGCAATTAAAAATTATAGTTATGTTATATAAATATTTATGCAAAATATTTTAATATCTTGAAATGTATATAACTTACAGTAATATAAATTATATTACTTTTAGAGCATTGTATTCTATAATTAGAAACATTAAAGTGTATAAAATTAAACTATTTTGAATAAAATACATAAGATTACTAATATATATATATATATATATATAAAACACACACAAATAAAATAATGTTTCTATAATATTTGTATATTAAACATTAATATACAGATCTCTTCTATCATTTGACCCTATAACTCTAGCACTCTATTCTAATACTTCTATTTTATCTGTCTTTTTATAAAAAAAAAATCTATAAACTAATATGAATGTATATTTAATTAAAATATATTAAAATTATTTACATATTTTATTTTTGTATTAATAGATTAAATATTAATAAAAATAAAAACACAGTATAGAATACAAAAAATAGAGTAAAATAAGCAATTAAAATGTATTTTATTTTTAATTTTAAAAAGTTATTTTATATATTTATGCAAAATATTTTAATACCTTAAAATGTATATAACTTACAGTAATATAGAATATAATACTCTAATGATAAATTAGTTTACTTTTAAAGTGTATAAAATTAAACTATTTTAATAAAATACGTAAGATTACACACACACACACACACACACAAATAATGTTTCTATAATATTTGTATATTAAACATTAAGAATTAATTCTATCATTATTTGACCCTATAACTCTCTATTCTAATTCTATTTTATCTAGATGTCTATATATATATATATATATTTTTTTTTTTATATATATATATAAAAAAAAATCTAAAAACTAAAAATAAACACACTTGACCCTCTATCAATTGCATATATATTTTGTAACTGCTAGTTAGTCTTGAAAACCTAACACTAGCTTTCTTTTTTCTATTCTATCTGCTTTCTATTACATCTAAAATAAACTTTCTAGTTGAACCAAGTTAAGCTAACTGAGACTTGTCATAGAACTTGCATGATGTTGTTGCTCTGCTTGCTTTGTTGGTTTAAATGTTTTCTGTTGTCCTCATTTGCAAGTAGCTTTGGATAAAAGCGTCTGCTAAATGACTCAATGTAAATGCATCACAAGGCCTTCAGAAATAATCGTTGCATTGAGCTCTTAAAGTGCCTCGTAAGCAAGCAGCTCTCTCAGTTTTGGCACTGGGCTCTTCTGTCCATGTGTAACTGACCCGTATCCTGCCGTCCAGCACGGAGATGACCTCCCCCATCATGCGCACCAGGTCCTCGTACTGGTAGGTGTTGTCTGTGAGCCACACGGCCTCTCGGATGGTCAGGATCTCTCTGCTGATGTACCTGAGGGGTCAGAGAGAGGTCAGCGGGGGCCCAGAAGCGGCGCTCTCAGGGCGTCTGTGAGGTGCGGCGGCTCACCGTGTGCTGATCACCATGCAGGCGATGCCCAGCAGCTGCAGCTGGGACTTGGGCACCGAGCGCAGGCTCAGATAGCGGTCCACACAGCCGATGGTCAGGTGCAGCACCTGACTGGAGAACTCCTTCATGGTGGTCACCTCCACCAGCCAGTCCACCAGAATATACCTGACAAAACACAGGGCCGCAACATGAAGAACGGAAAAAGCTTTGCATGTCTATTCACTGCAGGATTGCTGTTGTACCTCTTAGTGGTGATGTCCTGTCCCTGCAGGTTTTGTGGGTATCTCAGGGCTGACGGTCCGGAGTGGAAAAACTGGGCCACAAGTTCAGCGCAGACCCGCGGCTCTAGACCCAGAGGGTTGGTGGTGCCACATGACTTTGCAAACGCCAGCTGGGAGACCAGAACAGACGAATTAGACGAGCACGAACCCCAGAATGTGTTTGTGTGTTCAATATGGCGTCACAAATGTACAGACTATGGCATTCAAAAGATCACTCGTCATTCGAAGCCTCCATACAAGCTTATTTACACACGTCAGAGAGGCATTCAATCTGGCACAGCTGCTGATTATTATAAATAAATGTCAACAATGGCAGAGAAAAGCTCCAGATGAGATGACAGGAATTATGACGCAGCTTTCCCAGGCCATGCTCTTCCATTATGAGAGTGGAGGGATAATGGAGACGGATGACTGGTAATGACACTCCCACCGCAGACGTCACGTTCAGACAGCAAAGGTCAAAACATCAAAATAAACTGAAGGCTGATGGCTTTACTCATGAGCATAAATAAAAAATAGAAATAAACAAATCTTTAGTTTTTCCTAAATGCGTCCACAAAGACTAAACAAATATATATTAATGTATAAATGTATGTAATATTTTTACATAATTAAAAGAAATATCTTCAATAATCAAAATAAATCTGGTCCTTACAATATAAATATTTAAATAATAATGTTTATGATTATTAAAATATTATTTTTTTTACTTAAAATATTTTTATACATAAAAAAAGAAAATCAATTGTTTTCATTCTCAATAACGATAATAAAAAAAACAAAAAAAAAACAGAAAACTAAACTTGGTCCTCAAAAGGACAAAATAAATACATTTTAGTATACATTTACATAATATATTCACATTATTTTAAATTAAAAATGGATATTAAAACTAAACAATTTCTTTAAATATTTTACACATTTAAAAACAAGTAAATTCTTTTGTTCTTAATGAAAGCGAAGATTAAAAATAAATAAATAAAAACAACTCTGGTCTCTAAAAGATAAAATAATTACATTGCTATATAAATATATATTTGTGTTATATATTTAAAATTAAAATGTAATTTAAGTACTTAAATAATTTTATCATGAACATGTGTATTAAGTTCAGCTCTGAATGCACAAGTTTTCTGCAGTCACCTGAGCTTCCCAGCATCCTTTGGCAGCGTAGTCCCTGAGCATGCGCATACACTGCAGATACCTGCCGGGGTCAGCCGTCTGCAGACAGAACATCAGTCAGCCTTCAGCGTGAACAGCAGAGAGCCACACTGATCCACAAGTGGTAAGGAAAGTCTTACCGACGCCCCGCGGTTCATCTCCCAGAGCAGATACGAGCTCTGCACGCTCCCGCAGCGCGCCGACTCCTGCAGCATCACTACAGCCTCGCCACGCTTCTTCTCATCCTGATAAACACAGAGACAGCAACCGTTTAACACCTGCTGCTCAGCTCATATGGGTTCAGTCTGACGGGGTTTCAGGTTTGGGGAACAATCAATATAGTAATGCTATAAATCAGACTCCATCTTTGTCTGCTAGAATCGTTTTATGAAGACATTCTCAGATTGGAATTGCATGTTGTACCAAGTTTTAAATCAACACTCACATCAAACAGCTGAAGGACTCGAGCCAGACAGTACAGTAACTTCCCTCTTCGGCCCTGGAAAGACAAGAAAGAGATAGCAGAATATTATAAAGAGATGGTAACAAATCTTGCACATTTTCTTTTAATTTTGTAGAAAGAAAAATACTACATTGACAATATATATATATATATATATACACACATATACACAAACACACACTAAATCTGGTCTTTTTTCTTTTAAATAAAAGATAATGAATGTAAATAATAAATCATTAAATATTGAAAAAATATTTACCAATTATTGTGCACTTTAATTACATAGATATACACTTAAATATAAAATATACTAAATATAACATTTAAATATTCATCAGTTTTTTTTTTATTTTTTAAGAATTGTGAAATATTAACCAAGGATGCATTTTATTTCATTAAAAAAACACATCAAAACCGTAATATTGTGTAATATTACAATAAAAAAAAAATTATATTTAAAAATAATTTAAAATGTAATTATTTTGGTGAAAGCTTAATTTTCTGCATTTTTATTATTGGTGCTAAATTAATAATAAGCGTTCTTATCATTATCAATGCTGAAAATAGTATTGCTGCTTAAAACCATTATTTTATTAGTTTAATTTAATGAATTAAAAAAAAAAGTTAAATAGAAAAGCATTTATTGCAAATAGAAATGTTTAGTCAGAAATGTGTGTATAAAATGCAGTTCTCATTTAAAATGGGAATTAAATTAATAAACGAATTACATGCAAAATAATCATTCTTTCAGAGGTTTTAAAAGAATCAGCTCATAAAAGTAAAGTAAATATATATATATATATATATATATATATACACACGTTTCAGTTTTAGCTCCCAGTCCAAATTTTGTCAAATTAAACATCCTTTTTAAAATCTGAATAGCCTTTTCACAATTAATACAATGAAGTGTAATGTTGACAATAATATCCTAATAAAAGCAAGCAGAAATGTTGGTCCTGGAGGAGGTGCAGTGGCTATGGATGCTCGGGCTCACCGGGTTGGTCTCAGACTCAGCCTGGAGTCGGTCGTACACCACCGCCTTACAGCAGCCTCCAGACGTGGACCAGGGCGGCCGGATGAAGAGCCAGATGAACGGCTCAGAGAGAGGGGACCGGAGGCTCTCGGCCAGACTGAAGAAGCGTGAGGCCATGAGTCCACACAGATCAGCACGGCCCTCCTCACTGAGAGAAGCTGCACCACACACACACACACATTACAGCTCTGACCATCACATCAACCAAATCAAGATGGAGGAGCACTGGGAACGAGAGCAGACACTTACGTCCTTCATTGTACAAATACGCAATTCCTAGTTTCACAGCAGCTTCAAAGTTCCCGTTTTCCGCAGCTCTGGATATTGCAGAGGACAGTTAATGAGAAACAAAATGAATAAAAATGACATTAAAAATAAAGTCTTCAATGTATTAGTCACTCTACACACTAGATATTGAATTTGGGCATTAAATATAAACAAACACAAAAGGTGATTGGTTAAGCAACGTAAAAAAGTACTTTCCGCAGCTCTAGATATTGCAGAGGACAGTTAATGAGAAAGAAAATTAATAAAAATGACATTATTTTTAAAGTCAACAACAGCAAAAAAATAGAAATGTTTAAAAATATGCATATTAAACAGGCAATTATTTATATTTTTACACAATTATTTGCATTATTTTATTATCATCAAATAATATTAAAATAAGAAATATAACATTTATATATATATATATATATACACATACTTTTATCTATTTAACATTTTTAATCTAATTTATTTATTGTGAATCTATTGTGATTATTTTATGATCATTTTAAATTTATTTTTATTGCAAAATAATTACTTTTGTGTGTAACAAGTACTATATAAATAAATTTGACTTACATAATCATTTTACTTTATACAGTCCAACTATAAAATACCACCTATCTATCTAAACTATAATAAATATTCAGTAACTAAAATAATTATCAAATAAATTAACTAATTAACTAAATACATGGCTGTCTTAATTATCCAAAAAGAAAATTATAAAAATATTTTAAGAGAAATAAACTGGCAGCACATATATTTATTTGATTAAGTGCTTCAATCACACTAAGCTATAATATGATTAATTTCAAAAAGTGTATACCATCCCTCAAAATTATTCAAATCATTTCTACAGTCAACCAATCTAGACAGTGTCCTTCTGACGCACTCGTTTTGAATAAATCTCACAAACCGGTCCACAGATTGATGTGAATCGCTAGCGATTGAACTTTAAGTCCTCGTCTGCGGTCACAACTGAAAACAGGGCGGAAATGCTAGTGGATATCATACCTATCGAACAACCAAACGGTATCAGGAGCCGGCCAGCGGTCTTTGAAACTCACTCGTGCCCAGATGCTTGAGTTACTATCAATAATGTCTCGAAGATGGGAATGAACCTGCGGGGTCACATGACATCCACGGTTATTAAAAACACACTTTTTTGGTAATGACAGCTTTTATGAGGTTAGACGCTGGCACTAACGGCTCTGATGGCGAGGAGGTCCTCAGCGGAGAGGCACTGGAGGATGCACAGGAGCAGCTCTTCAGGGAGGGACAGCAGCGTGACGGCAGACGCACGCTTTCGAACCCGCTTCCGCACCGGCAGAGAGAAACATTTGGCACATCGACAGTGGAGCACTGGAGGAGGAAAAAGAAATTCACCATTAGCACACTGCATCCAAAACAAACTGAAAATTCAATTACGATTCAAGCCAAAGGTCTCACGAACGTTTCTTTCATCATGGTTTGATTGGCCCAGCTGATGAACTGGCCATTGTGAGATAATCCATATAATCAACCGTGATTGGCCCATCAACAAAATTATACACATTCATACATCTATGTATTAGATATTGAATTTGGGCATTAAATATAAACAATTGGTTAAGCAATGTAAAAAGTACTTTACTATGATATAAAAATTACAATAGCTTAATATCACTATACCATTGCACACTATGGAGCCAATATATCACTATAATCATAATATTTATGTTATACAAACGTACTTTTAATAATATCGTGATATTAATATGGTGCAAGACCAATACAACTAACTTAAGTAGCAGTTAACGTTATTAGCATGGTACTGGGAGGGGACGTTGCATTGCGAAATAAAAGTCAGTATTTACATCGTTTTTGAGTGTAATTAGCTTTAAATGATTTAAAGCTTATTAACACAACTAGAAAACACACATTTTACTTAATAACGATTAGTTTTGTTGCTTTGCAATGGCAGTTTTGACATGCTCTTAACCAGTAGCCAGTTTTCCCTCCTTATTGATAAACCAGTCGTGGCACAGAGGATAACTTACCTCAGTTTGGGGGAGACATTACATTAATATTTTCTGAAACAACTTTATCAACACTGTTGTGGTTAATGTAGTATTTATATTTCGGTGAATAAAGTTTATTCCGGTTAACGGCTTAGTAACGTTAACAGATATAACGTCTAAAGTTTTGTTGCCATTTAATCAATTTCAACCCTGATTATGATGAAATAGAAACATGAATGTTTATAATTGCCGACGAAATATGTAATTCTACACTTATTAGGGTTACATAACTGAAAATCGATCATTCTAGTGAGATTAAAGTTAGTTACTTACCGCCCGCTTTCATTTCAAGGAGGGATCCGAGAAGTTAGCGTACTGTAATAAAGCTTCACAGTGAACTCAAATTAATACTTAAACTCTTAAACACTGGATCCTAAATTAATAGAATCCGTTTTACTGCTTAACCTGCTAAATTACTGTTAACTAATAGTGTTGCAAAATTTAAAACACAACTCTCCTCTGACTCTAGCGTGCAACTCCACTAAGCCCCTCCCCCTTGAGCGCATAGCCACGCCTGCGCGGACAGTTTAAACATCAACTCTGAGCGCTTACTGGCCAGAAACCGGATACGCCCACTGCGCCCGCTGCTGCGTTATGATTGGCCGTCGTGCGAAGCTCGAAGCGCCATTGGACAGTTTTTCTGAGCGGATAAAAGGCGTCGCTGTATTGGCTAGAAAGATGCTATTTCGAATTACGCGCTTACAGTGCTGCTGGACAGGATTGGTCGGGGGGCTTCGCTCGGTGCATTCTGGGAGATGTAGTATGTAGTCAGTGTAACGTTAGCGAAATAAATCAGAGGAAATGTATAATTTCATGTCAAATTAAATTAATTATTAATTAGAGAATTTGGCTAATACTTGTGCAACCATCCACAAAACAAACCTGTAACGCAACACTAAACGGAATACGCTAAATAATTAAACAGTGATTTAGAAAAGCATACTAAATATATTAAATCCTTTATAATCTTGGAGTTGATGATTGATACATACTAGCGCTGTCAAACGATCAAAAATTTTTTCATAATTGTGTGTGTGGGCATTTATTATGTTTATACATTATGCATATTATCTATATTTATTATGTTTATGTATATTGTAACTTAAAGATGCTTCAGCTAAATATTTAGGGTAGCGAATACGTATGCAATATAATAATTGTAGTTTTATATTTTAAAGAAATTTGCAAAGATGTTAAAAAATGTTTTTTGCATAGTTATGGTGTATGGAGCCTAGATTAATGTGGGAAAAAAGTAATTTATAGCAGTTTAACATAAGGCAGCAACATAAAATATGAAAGAAATTGAGGGGTATGAATATTTTCGCAAGACGCTGTAAAATAGTATATTGCATATATAATATAGTATATAATATATATATATATATATATATATAATACATTGTATATATGTAAAATATATATAAAACAAAATATGACACTTTTTAGTCAAATTAAATTTTTACTTTTAAAATAAACGTGTTTATTGCTTTCCTCATTTTTATTATACAAGAAAAAAAGAGACTATTTAGGTCAATGTTTGACACAGTTCAACAATCTTTTTTTCTTTTTTCATTACATCTCTTGAAGGTCGAAGATGTTACAAACGAGACCTTGGCTGCAGCTTGTTTCATTTCATAAAGGCAATATCTTTATCTGTTCATCATATGTCCAGCGTTTGGGCGGCACTGTGTCCCTAAATGTCAGACTTCTTCTCAGCCTGTTATCTGCTTTGAACACAGGACTCAAGCACGTCACGTCATAATGAGACTTTGTATTCATGGTAACCATCACAAAGTGCCGACGATTCGCTTTCATCAAGCCTGTCACATCTGACAGAGTGATTATTAACGGCTTTCACCACAGACAAAGAGAAGAGGAAAAAACGCCACACGTATAATGGAACGATTATTCAATTGAGTCATAACTCATGTCAGCTTTGTTCAGTTAGGCTATATATGATGAGTTTCTCAATATTAAAACAAAGGTTCGCACCAAAAATCAAAATTTCCTGAACATCCTCCCATCCAAGATGTATGAGTTCGAGATTGATTTGGAGAAATGTATCATTGCGTCACTTACTCATCAATGGATCCAATGCAAGTGAATGGGTGCCGTCAGATTGAAAGTCCAAACAGATGATAAAAACATCCCAATAACCCACACCACACCAGTCCAACAGTAAATGCCTTGAAAAGCTTCATGAGAAAGCATGAACATCTTTCATTCTGACGGCACCCATTCACTGCAAAGGATGAGCAAGTGATATAATGCTTCCTTTTGATATACATTTTTACAAATCTGTTCTGATGAAGAAACAAACTCGTCTCAGATGGGATGACTGAAGTGCTCGCAAAACAGTTTGAAGTGCATATATTATTATAATAATAGTCATATAAAAGGCTTTCCATCTTATTAAAGAAAGCAAATTGTGTGCATTTGTCCCAGCTCATGTAATCTAATAAGCAGCCAGAGGTGCTTTAGGTGGTCATGCAGAATTAGATTACTGATAAATTCATATAAACAACACTAAACAACTGCATTTAACTGATTCTAGTCTGTTCACAGTTGTTTGACTTCACTTAAGCTTGAACACATTTCGAATGTTTGAAGGTTTTTGAACCGGCACAGCTGATGGCGTAAATTATACTTAGAAAGATAATTGAGAAAAAAGCTTGCTATTTAAAGCAACACAAAACTGCCTACCAAATGACCAACATTAGATGGGAGTGTGTATGCACCTGCTGAAGAACGAAAGGGAGCAAATGAGGTGTGTGTTTCCATGGCAACCTGAAACAATAACGTAGTTGGAAATTGAGCTGTAGCGGATAGTGGCTTGTTTGTGAATTCAGTGGGAAAGTAAGCTAAACATCAAATAATACACGCAGCAGCGCACTTAAAATTCCTCATATGGGTCATTCACACAGGATAATAGAATTCTGCAGTCTTTAGAAAAATAAATATCCTTGTGTTATTTAAGTAACGGGCCTTCAGTAATATGCTCTGGGCAAGATCGGACACTTTAACTTTAATAAATAAACCTTTGATTATTTACACAATGAGGAGGAAATGGAAACAGACTGGAAATAAATCTGTGAGGGACTGATAGTTTGCTTACATGAGGACGTCAACTTAAAATTGATTTTGCTAATCAGCTATAAGACTTATATTAAACAGCAGCTGAATGATGTCCACAAACCAACTAAACATTACAGATCCCTTGTCTCCACTGCTAATACTTACTTTAAAAAAAACATACTGTTCTGTTGTGTTCTGCTCGTCTATCCCGTAGGAAAAGAGTGAGGTGAGCTGAAGAGAAGCAGCACTATCATGGAGGTGCGAGTCTGAAGGGTCTGGAGTGACTCTGGATGAAGGAATGATCTCGGATCTCTTATCAGGTGTTCTCTGACATCATCAGGCATTATAGGAGAAAATATAGACCTGTTGAAATGGAGGTTTCAAAAAGAATTGAATAAAAAGGTG
>JAUCMS010000062.1:1816798-1834584 GCA_032357445.1 Enteromius radiatus
TGACATCATCAGGCATTATAGGAGAAAATATAGACCTGTTGAAATGGAGGTTTCAAAAAGAATTGAATAAAAAGGTGCTGTTAATTGTGGCCAATGCGTATAAAAAAAAAAAAAATTCAAAATGATATTTCCTCCCATTTTAAATTTATATCATCCAATAAAAAGTTACTTTATTTTTTTTTATTCATTTTCACAGCCTTTTTTGATCATATTTACCAAGGGTGCCAATATTTTTGGTTGTGCCACTGTGTGTATATAAATAAACATTTATATATATATATATATATAGTGCCCTACACTAATATTGACTGTGTATATATATACAGTAATGACCAACCAAAAATATTGGCACCCTTGGTAAATATGATCAAAAAAGGCTGTGAAATATATATTTTACATATATATATATATATATATATATATATTTTTTTTTTTATTAAAATAAACCAATCAAAAATACGAAAAAAATATTCAAACATTTTTCTTGTTCTAAAACGATAATTCAATATAAATATTATTTATTATTACTTGTTATGAATACTGTAAAAATAAAATGTTATGATATCCATCTCCCAAAAATGATTAATTATTCAGGTAAATGTTACACCATTTAATGATCTACTTTGAAACTGTTTCTATTTAGAAATTGCTAGCAAATTTCCCCAAAAATGCCATGACATTTTGAAGCAAAATACCTGTTTCGTGGTCAAATATTTTTTTTTATTACCGACTTAATTTTACACTGTACTACCATGATTTAATAAATTACAAAGTATTTTTTTCTTTCATCTTATGATGCTTGTCTGTTGTCTGATTAAGAAATTTAGCAGTTTGTAACAGGCCATTTATGGTTGCAAGGTTTACTTTGTTCAATAAATGAGTAAAATAAATAAATAACAGCTCCCATGAAACTGTAGAAGAAGAGTTTACGTTCACGCGAGCTACAGCGCCTCTTGTGGTCATGCTGAGAATGTGCTTGCAATCATTCGCAATGCACTGATCAATCTATACAGATATGTGCAGATAGCCTATGTCTCTGAGATATCCTTTTTAATTAAAATATGTCATCAGTTAAAGCTGGAAAACCACATATTTCCATCAATAAGCACGTTCACGCATTTCCATCAGTATGCTTATAAGAGATTTTATGTTTCTTTGCTTATTTATAATGCAATACTCGCTTTCCAATCAGAGCACAGATTTTAGTAATCATGCATTGATCCCGCTGGTTATTTCAGGCGCACTGACCCATATTAGTCCAAATATTTGCCTTGGTGAAAGAGGAAACGGATCATCCTTATTTGTTTTGACATTCCTGCCGTGCAGTTCCCGCCGTGTGAGCTGAATCTGAGGATAATTGAAGAACCCCAAGCAGGCGGTTTTCCAGGAAACTCTTAACACTGCTTAATTGGTGGATAAATGCTGGGGAACATCTGGTAGAGTTCACCCTGCCATCTGATGCTACAGTCAATTTAGCACCTCTATTTACCCTGCTCGAGTTCTCCTCGCAAGGATAATTCACCCCTTTCCCCCCCCCACTCAGAAAAAGGTTGTTTGATGGAACAAAATGGGACGTCTGAAAGCCAAGCAGGGATTTCTAAGAAGCTGTAATTTCATTTTCTGACAAAGATTATATCAAAATGCAGTTTGCCTGCCTGAGCTGTCACTGTGTGTTCGGGGACAGAGATGTTAAGTGTTCAGGTGATAAAAACAAAGCTGTCGAAACACATCCTGCATTTTTAGCTTAATCCTTAATGAGATTATCACATGCACTTCACCTATTCAGCTTCGGGAAGAGAATCATGGACTGTTTTTTTATATATTTTTTTAATATTACACAGGATATGGACTATTTTTAGAGATGGTTGTAGATAAAAAAATCATCAGACTGATGCTGAAGGAGAAAACCAAATATATATATATTTATACCAAATATGTAGTGTATTACTACTAGTTTATTTACAGGTTTGGATGCATGTAAGGGGTAGAAAAACAATTAATGAATTAAAAAATAAATAAAATAATAAAAAGGAAACATTAATCGAATATGTGTGAATCCAATTTAAATGCATAATATATAGCCTACCTTAAACAAGTGCACAAATAGAAAGGCAGTAAGCAGCCAGTAACTGCCCAAAAACATCCCTAAACACCTCCCAACACCCTGGTAACATCTTAGAAAACCCTAGCAATGCTCTGAAAAGCAGCCAGACATAGTGATGCCCTAGCAACCACACAGAATACACAAATAGCATAGAAACACCTGAACAACTGCATAGCAATTCCCTGGCAACCAAATAAAGCTGAATAACAGCATACCAACCACTTAGCAACACACTAGATACTGCATTCTGGCCTTAGTAACGGGGTTGCAAGACACACAATCACAAATGTGAGATTAACTTGCAAATGTTTATCTCTCATAATTTTAATCTGATAACTTGCAATTGCTTGTTACAATGTCAGTATTGTGAAATAGACTTAAACCGCAAGTCACAATTGCAAGAAAGAAAGTAAAGTAAACTTGCATATATTGTTTTGGCGCAATTCTGACCTGACAACTTGCAAATGCTTTTTTATTATGTCAATATTGCGATGAATTATCATACAAATGCATGAAAAAAAGTGAAAAAGTGAAAAGAGTGAGATTTTACATCTTGTAATTCTGAGAAAAATAATTGCGAGTTTAGCTTATATTGAGGGGGAAAGTCAGAATTGTCAGAAATAAACTTCTGGAAAAAATCTGAATTACAGGTTTGTCTCATAATTCTGAGAAGAAAAGATTGAATAAGGGAAAAAGTCGATTGTGAGATAGACATGCAAATGCGAAAAATAAGTCAGAATTGCAGGTTTAGCCTATATCTTGTAATTTTGAGGGGGGAAAGTCAGAATCGTGAGATATAAATTCGCAAATGCATGAAAAAGTCAGAAATACGGGTTTAGCATAGGCTATATCTTGTAAGTGAGGGGAAAAATCAGTATTGCGAGTAAAATATGCGAGGTTTACCCTATATCTTGTAAATTTGAGGAAAAAAGAATTGTGAGATATAAAATACAAACGCAAGAAAGAGTGTAAATATTTCGACAAAATTAACTTTTTAGCCGAAACGGGCTTCCATACATTTTACTGCCACGTGACTCTGAGCAAAAAATCAAGAATCTTGAGTGAATACTTTTTTCTTTCATTCTTTCTTTTTTTTTTTTTTTTTTTTTGAGAAAAAGGAAAGGAAAGCAAAAAAAGCTTTGCCTTTTATCACTACTCAATTAACAACTTGGAGTTCACCGAAGCGTGACCTATTTTCTTCCTCCGCGCTGGGAGAGGAAGCAGGCGTGCTGAAGCGGCACTAGATCCGTCCGCGCGCCTGTGAGGAGGCAGGAAGGGGAGCCGCTGTAATCGATCGGAGAGTTCAGCGGGAGCGGGGCAGGTCAGCGCCGGCCGCCTCTAAACTCAAGACTGGGTGGAGCGGGGAGGAAAAGCTTCACTGCCAGGATTCCTGTAATCTAGCCTGACCATCACACGCCCAGAGTCGCCTCCTGTGGCCTTTTCCCTAAATCAACCTGTTTCCTGCTGAAACATTCACACGCTAACCAGAGTTTAGGGCTGAGGGCACGCCGTTTCACACGACACGCTCGGTTTGCGAGCAATTACCCGCGGTTTGGGAAGTGCTCCGGTGCATTCGGGAATTGGAAAGAAAGAAAGAGAGAGAGAGTAGCTCGAGGTCCTAAAGTGATTTCTTACACCGAAGAACAGCACTCTCGATCCAGGAGAAAAGATGTTTGTGTGATCAAAGAGTAGATATATATAATATCGCGCAGTCCGCTTCCCAGCCAGAGCAAAGATTAGCAAATAATATTATTTTACGCACACACACACACACGTTAAAAGTTAATTGGTCATATTAAAACATAACATGCTATTTAATTATTTACATTTAAATGAATCGTTAGGTGCAATGTGCAAGTGTTGTGTACATATGTGTTTTTACATTGTACTCATATTTTTAAAAAAATACTATGTAATCACATCTGTAATTAATTTTTGTACCTATGTTTATAATTACACTATTGACCCATCCCTTACACCTTAACCCACCCTTAAACATACCCATACCACCAAACCGTACGTGTATCCCACCTCAGTAGCAGCAATAGTGTTTTGCAATACAATATAAACAGTTGCAATATAATATGAAATAGCTACATTGTACTTATTTTTTGATGTAAGTACATAGTTAAGGCCACCTAATATAAGTGTGACCACATTAATTTATAAAAAAAAAAAAAAATCATTAAATGTAACATATACGTCATAAATGTCATTTTTGATAAATATTAAATCTAATATTAAATGTATATTTATAAAAATGACTAACTCATTTATAAATAATGTTTTCTAATATTATTTAGATTTTTTTTTTAAGAGAATCGTGAAACAAACCCCATTCAAAAATGTGGAGGAGATTCACAAAGAGTGGACTGCAGCTGGAGTCATGCCATGTCATCTGCTGGTGTTGGTCCACTGTGTTTTAGAGTACGTTTTAGAGCACTTCATGCTTCCTGCTGCTGACCAACTTTATGGAGATGCAGATTTCTTTTTCAACAGGACCTGGCACCTGCACACAGTGCCAAAGCTACCAGCACCTGGTTTAAGCAGCATGGTATCCCTGTTCTTAACTGGCCAGCAAACTCGCCTGATCTTGACCCCATAGAAAATCTATGGGGTATTGTGAAGAGGAAGATGCGATATGCCAGACCCAACAATGAAGAAGAGCTGAAGGCCACTATCAGCACACCTGAGCAGCGCCACAGATCCACTCAATGCCACGCTTCATTGCTGCAGTTATTCACGCAAAAGGTGCCCCAACTAAGTACTGAGTGCTTTACATGCTCATACCTTTCATGTTCATACTTTTCAGTTGGCCAAGATGTCTAAAATCCTTTCTTTGTATTGGTCTTAAGTAATATAGTAATTGTCAGAGATGCTGAATTTGGGGTTTTCATTAGTTGTCAGTTACAATCATCAAAATCAAAAGAAATAAACACTTGAAATGAATGCATTCATTATACTAGTTTCATTTCTTGAGCGGAATTAGTAAAATAAATCAACTTTTTGAAGATGTTCTAATTATATGACCAGCACCTGTATATATATATATATATATATTTAATATAATATTATATACATTTTGACCTATTTAATTTTTATTAATACTTCATCTATTTAAAAATTATTTTATATACTAAATATTATATACTAAATAAAAATGTGACCATGGACCACAAAACCATCTCAAATGGTGAGCAAAATGAGATCACATTCCGTATGTTTTTTATTGGTTAGTAAAGCGTAATGATCTGCACCCAGTAGATGGTGTCTCTGGCTGGAGCGCATCAGCTGACCTGGAGGGATTAATCACTACGTGCTTTTGGATTTACAGATTGAGATTGTTTTTCCATTGGCCGTGGCTGTGACGTCCAAATCAGTTATCTCAGGTTTAACACGTCTCGTCTGGGATGCCGGCAGAAACCCAGGAATTTCTGGCTATTGATTAGTGTTAAACTCACACAGCTGCTTAATTAGGTTGGTAAAACCTCTTCATCTGTGGAGAAAAATGTCAGCTTCAGTAAGTTCAAACAAAAAGCATCAGAAGCGTCAGTATCGTTTTCACCAACAGCCAAACAAAACCGTGTTCAAAGCTCAAATCTAATTAGGATTTTTCAGAATGCCTCCCGTTCGTGAGCACACATACAGAGAAAGCCAGCCTTTAAAGAGAAAAGCCCTGTGACTCACTCACTCACTCTCTCTCTCTGAAGATATTTATAGATCTACCCGCAGGGGCAGGAGTTCCTACAAGAATCAAAAGCTGGAGGGTGAAGCTATAACAATTTTCCACACAAACCTCCCTGATGAGAACATACAGGCACATTGCTTCTATATCTCGCAGAACATAATAGAACGTAGGAATGCTCAGCTAATGTATCCATTAATCTTGAGCAGTACGGTCCCACATATGGGATTCAGAACGTTCGGTGACGTCACATAACTGGGCTTTCGCGCGTTTGCTGGCGCTGAGCCAGAGAGAGACGTGCACTGTGCTTGTTATATTATCACAACTATGCCGTGTTCTTAACCACATAATGAGTATTTTATGTTTCAGACATTTAAATACACCCATGTATCTAAGCAAGTTTGTGAATATTTTAAATACTAAAGAAAAAACAAAATGCAAGCGATCCATCCGTTATTGTGGTCGCGGTGCATCACGTCACAAGGATGACGCGTCGCCATGGAAACAGCGACGTTCTAACGTTCTAAAATAACTCTGGGGGAACCGCTGCTATACTTCAAACTCACCACTGAAAGGGTTAAGTTATGAAATTGTTATAAGTTCAAAACATCAAGTCTTTTAAAATGTACAAATGCTACTTTTGAACGCTCCTCAGTCTCAATATTCTGAAACAAGCAACGACAGTTTAAAAAAATAACATTAATGTCCAACTAAAATGTTTCAGAAAACGTTCCATAAGTGTTTTAGTGATAACGCTTTGAAAACATTATTAAAGTCCAGACAGCTTTGAACAAACCCCTAAAATCACAGAATGTTATTTGTGTTTTATTAAAAGATTTCATGTATTAATGTTTTTGTGCTACCATTTTGAGAACATTATTAAAAAACATAAATTGATGGAAGAACATTTGTTCATAACTTTGAGAGATTCTCTTCCCCTCTCTCTCGCTCCTTCAAAAAAGGTCATTTAATCACCCTCAAGGTGTTCGCAAATTTGTATGATTTTGGTTCTTCTGCTGATCGCAATAAATATATTATTTGTATTTTAAAGAATTCTGGTGACCAACATTTGACGGTAGCCATTGACTTGCATAGCATTTTTCTCCACACTATGGAAATCAATGGCTACCGTTAAATGTTTTTATATTTCAAATGTTTTATGTTGAGAAGAGGTAATGCCAACCCTGGAAAAACATATAACTACCAGTTTTTGCTTAATCGCAAAATATAATCATTGCAATTAATAGTGTTCACCGTCTGTTTGACTAATTAATTTTCCACTAATAATCTACCACTAAAAATATATAAAAATAATGTCAAATTTTCTGTAAACCTGCTTTGCACCAATTTGTATCATGAAAAAAGGCTATAAAAATAAACTTGAACAGAATAAATGTACACCTGACACAACAATAGATACATAAGTGTAAAACTAAATTTTTAGTAAAGTAACCTGATCAATTTACACTCAACAAAACAGATAGGGCCGAAACATGTCTTACAAAAATGCATTATCTGTGAGCATTTTAAGAGCAAACAATGGCAATGATGTATTTTAAGATATCTCAGCGCAAGCCTTTTCCAGTTTAGACAGCTCTTAACATTTAGTTTAATCTAGGACTAGTCTTAAACCCTGTTCGGGAAACCGGCCCATAGTGTATAACTGAAGTAGCTATATCAGTAAATCAATGCATCGTTTGGACTTCCACATGCTACACTAGTTTGAAAACAGCTTTCACGTCACTCAGAAATGTAGTTACAGTAAGTCAGTAGCATTTGTTGCTCACTGTACTTCCCAACACAGGTTACCACAAAGTAAAAAGACACAGCGATCAACTATTTCACATGACAGTTCTTTAATACAACTTTTTAATATGAATATAAATGTAAAAATATAAATAACTACTATTTACATCACATAGTTTGACACAGAATACAGATTTTGGCATTTTTGTTGCCTCCAGCTTAAAGAGAAAAAGCATTCTGGAGAATGTAAGGACGGCGAAAACACGCTCTCAGAACTAGAGAGGTAGATTTACTCTTTCTCCTTCCATAATATGAAACATTCACGACTCGCTCAGTTATAACACCTTTGCCACGTTTGACATTAAACAAGAGCAAAACCGCATGGGCAGTTGGGGGTTCGGATGTGGATTTATGTACAGCATGAAGCCTGCGAGGTGATGAACGAAGCCGAGTCCAGTATGACATTCCTCTCACGTATTTTCAATGAAATTGCACAACTCTGTCAATGCGCTCAACCTCTATAAATCTCGCTCCTTCCAGCTCTCGTAAAAAGGGCTGGAGAAAATCTGAAATCTGGAGGAAATCATGCGAACAACTACTTCCAGATATGCATGGAAACAATCTGCGTGGAAGGCCAAAATCTCGGTTATAAAATAATAATAAAAAAAAAACATTACATGTGTTTATTTACCCTTGACTCTCTTTTTCGAAAATCATAAACTGCACTGCACTTCTTTTCAAAAATATCTAAAAAAATATGTACGGTTTATACGTGTGTGTAGAAACGGCACGATTTAAAGATGTCTTTTTAAAATAATGTCTGAATTTTATATATATATATATATATATATATACAGTAGTCAACATTTGAAGTGGATCAAAAGAGTTCATTAAAAGACAAGAACAAGTTGTTTTGGTGTTAGGAAATCATCAAATGTACTTCAAATGTAGACTAATGTGTATATAAGAACTATATACATTATATGTCATGTATATATTATGCTCAAAACAAGATATACATACATGAAATACTGGTTAAGACCAATTTCAAGATACATCTTTATAAAGACATCTTTAAATCTCATAATTTTACTTTTTTAACGCTGATTAGATATTTTCCCTGAAAAAAAAAAAAGTCAAAAATAACAAAAAAACATTGCATTTCTTGTTTTGGGTGGAGCAGCACCATGTTTTCCTGATGACTCAGATCTGAACGTCTGATCTTGATTTGCTCATGTAAACAGCTATCTTGGATTACTGGCTTTCCATGATACAATCAGACGCTCCATTAGGGTCGGTCACTGATATCCCTCATCTGGTCCCATTTTCCCACTCAAACATCAGCCTCATCCCTGATTCTAGTCAGCGTTGTTTGTTAAGAGCATTGTGAACAGTGTCTGAAACTCTACATGCCCTCCCTTCGCTATTTGTTTCGTAGCACGCTGTGGAAAAAACACAAGAAGGCAATCTGTTTCTGTAAAGGGACAAAAACCACATTCTGGCGTGAAGCAATTAAAAATGTTAAAGGAGGCACAGGCAGCTTTACAGCACGTACATCAGCCGACGAAAAGGCACTGTGTTTATCCATAGCCATGTGGTCAGACGTCACTGTTAGAAATCAATTCCACCTGGACGTGCCCCCAAGCGCAGGACTGCTATGTTGCATGCCATGCGCTCGCGTTCACTCCAGAAACATGTTTGGAATTACAAAAACCATAATCTCAAACGTGCATCTATTTAATTACAACTGCGATCTCGTTAATATCTTAAAAAGTTTCTCCCAGACAGCAATGAGATTAAGCGAAGGGCAAATGGAAGATAATTTAAGATAACCAAAAGTCAAAACACATTTCAAATGACTTCAGATTAGTTTTGTAAATGTTACTAAGTAATTTTAGGTGAAATGTCAACTGAGCGATGAAAGAGCAATAAAATCTTCCTCAGGGCTCAGGCAAGTCCAGTAAGGCGAGCTTAGCACATTTGCTAACAGCTAAAAGCTTCAAAAACAGCCTTTTTTTCCAAGTACTCAAGGTTGTAATCTCTTTTCTTTCTCTCATGCACAAGGCTTCTCAAATCCACTCCTCGACATGGTGGAAAACATCTTGATCGATAAGCTTTTAGCGTATTAACCTCTGAATTGGTATGGATTTTTTCTGTCTCCGAATTGTAGTCTTCACACAGAGCTCTTTGAGTGTTAACAGGATTTACGAGACATCTGAAGGCTAAACTTTCCCAAAAAGGAAAATTCTGTCATCATTTCCTCGCCCTCAAATTGGTACGACTTCCTTTCTGCTGGGGAACATAAAAGAAGACATTTTTAAAAAATGCCAGTGTTCCCCCCCCCCCCCGTTCTGTTCATGCACAGAACATCAAAAGAGTTTTTTGGACCTTCGTACAGACTTAAAACGCCACAAGGATGACAGGAGTTTCATTTTTAGCTGACCTGTCCCTTTAATTCATTATCTGCTACCCACCCACTGTATCCATAACAAAAAGTGCCAAATGCTTCCCAGATCAAGGCAGTGTAAATAAGCAGTATTCCCATTGTGAAAACGGATGTAAGCTCCAGCCTTTGTGGGCTCTGACCAGGTCAAAGCGACGACGTATTCATGGGTGTTGTTTTTGGGGGGGCGAGAAGGCCGTGCTAAAATAGCTGAGTTTGAGTTTTAAAGCTGGCACTGGGAGAGGAAAAGAGAGACGGAGGGGTAAAACATAGCTACTGTACCATGCTAAGCAAGCCTATGCCTTGCTCAAGGCACTGAAAAAAGAACAAAACTCCACGGATACTTTTGACTTCTAATATACTTTTGTGGCATCCCCCCCCCCTAGTAATCCTGCTCATCTGTCAGACAGGAAATTAGTTTTCAGAACAAAAGGCCCTTCGGTTTGCTTGTCTGTCTCTGAACTGTGTCCGTTGTAAAACTCCTCTGCGGTTGTTTTTTCCAAACACTGACTATGTCCAATGCAAGACTCCTGCAGCACAATATACACTGTGTAAAACTCCCAATAAATCACGCTCAGGTCTTTGCGTCCTTCATATCAGGCGCTGCACCCCTGTCCTAAATCATTTGCGGCTACGATTGACCGAAGGCTGACAGCGAAAGAGGCCGAGCAGGTGTCTTGTCTCTCTCTAGTCCATCCAGCACACATATTACACTCACACACACACACACATGCGGACAGACACATTCTCGACCTCCCCAGTCCGTGCTTTCTTCCTATCCTGATCCGCAGCTGCCGGTTCTAGCTAGCAGACGCAGGTTCAGGTTCCACTCCGTAAAAAAGCTTGTGCATTGCTACGGTGTCACCGGACGGGCGAATGACGTGCGACGGTGACGGAGGTGAACTCTTCTTTCGTCGCGGTGTCCGGTTGCTGCCGCTGGCCCACTTCTTCGGCGTCACAGGAATGCAGGAGACTGACAGCGGCGTTGACGGCAGCAGAGGCTCCGCGAGAGGCTCGCAGGCTAGTGTTAAGTGTCCTGTGTGTGTGTGTCCCTCTCCAGGCTTGTTTTGATACCAGACGCCTGCTGAGCGACGGTAAACTGCATGCGTGACTCCGGTTGAACCCTTATGCCAGCCTTGCGCCGTACTTTCCACGGGATTCGTTGACTTCGCCACTTGTCCACCACGGATACCTGAGCGGACGGAGATCTTGTTTTGTTTTGGGGCGGAGGGGGGGGGGGGCTCTTTCACAAGGGACATTGTTCAGAGCTGAAGGAACCCCCTTCCTTCTTTTTCCTGCGCTTCTTCTTATGGACCGACCAGCAAGCGGTCGCCATCAGCACCAGGACCAGTCCCACGATCAACAGGATCACAGAAACCACCTTCGTCTGCGGGAGATCGTTGTACGTGTAGGTCACGCCGGTCCCAGCCACTCCGATCACCAGCGAGATGATCCCGAACGGAAAGATGCAGCGGTACCAAGACTTCTCCATCCCTCCGGTGGCTTGCGAGAGCCTCTCCAGAGACGACAAGACCTCTGGCACTTTGGGTGCTCCTTCTTGCGGCTGGCCTTCCAGGGTCGGGGCCGCCGCCGCCGCCGCCGCCACCGTTTGTGGTTGGCAAGTGAAGTGCCCCGTGGTGCATCCCATCTTGCGACTGGATGCTGGGAACGCAACAAGAAAGATGCACTCGGTTTTGAGCGAGACGCTCTGGAAAGAAAGGCAATTTAGGCAAGGAAACGTGGAGAACGATGCCTGTGGGTTTATCAGTGCCACAGCTCTCTGTCTCTCGAGCCCACAGCAGCACGTTGAACACTCGAGCAGACAGAATGAGCGCAGCTATATATGAGGCCAGAAGGAGGGGTGGAGCTGAGCTGCAAAGGGGGCAGCCTGGAGCTCCCCGATTGGCTGCAGCTGCACTCTGACGAAAAAATGCCATAGTATGAGACTGGGCAGCAGAGCGCAAACAGGAAGGAGGTGGGGGGAGGAGGGGTGGAGTTAACCATTTAAGCACCGTTCACTAAAACCCACCCCCCGTTCTCCTGCTTGTAAGAGATTGAGTGCATGCATCCTATAGAGGGGATGCCGGGATGGGAACAGGGCTATTTTAGTGCTCATTAAATACGGAGATTGTTTTATTCAGTAACGCAGCCGCGGGAGCATGTGGTGCAGCATTTCTTCATTCAACCCGACAGCATGGCAAAACGCATGCCGGCAGATAACTGATGCATCCAGAGACTCCGCTCGCGCATGTGCCTGCTGCGCACCCACGCACTTTTGGCCTCCCACGCCGCACTAACACAAAACACTGCCAAATGCTTGATAAGCGGGCTCTGAAGCGGATGTCCATTTTTAATCCTATTGAGTCCTTTCCCCGTCACAGAGCGTGCAGTGGAGGAAAAATCAATTTGAAGGAAGAGCAAGCAAGCGAGAGAGAGAGATCCTACACGCTCACGGCAATGCTGATGTAATTTATCACCCGGTCTTGACTATCACGTGAAATCATTTCTCCATTTACAGTGAGGCAGTATTGATAAACAATCAAGTGTGAAGATTTGTGATTATTTCAATAGGTGATGACAAGAAAGGGTGAACCGCACACGTCACACACTGCTCCTCGGGTAATTCTGAATTGGTTAAAAAAGAAAAAAATCAATTTGCATTGTAAATGGCCCTAATACCATGTCCTAACCGAAGGCTTCCAAGGGGAACTAATGCGTCCGTCTACACTAAAGTAAAATTAAGCACAACATGATAAAATCAGCCAATCGCCATGTACTTAAGTAGGATTTAGGATTTGCTGTGGGTGCAAACCCTGCATGACGCCGCAGTAATCAAAACCAGGTGACTGGAAAATTTTCTGGTTTGGACAGAAACTCGGATTAACATGGAAATGCATCGTGTTTCCCTTTATCTTACTGTGCCTGGTTAGTGTTCCTGTAACTCAAACCGAAGAGCATGGTGTTCAAAAAACATAGTTAAGGGTTTGGACAGGAGATAAGGGTGTTCAAAATTCCAAACTCAATCGAATTCAACCGAAAACTGGCAGCCTTTCAGCTCATGAGTTGGAATTTTAAGTAAATTAAATACAACCTTTTTAAGATTGTGAAATCTGAAATGTAATCAGTCCATCTATCTCTCTATCTATCTATGTCTATCTATCCAAAGCTAAAATTACAGTTAAGTCATTTTTTAATCTATTGTTTAATCTGCTTACTTAAATTCAAATTTGAATTGGAGTTTTGCATCCTGTTTGCTGCCCTCAAATCAAATTGATTTGGAATTTAGAATTTAGAACGCACAACCCTGACACGAATGAGCAGCAGCACAGCTATGCTGTGAATCATATCTTCATCCATTCGTAATATTGCACAGTCTCTCACCTTATTGATTAAATAAGGCTTAAAGGATCAACCATTGATCACTATGTCTTTGTTAGTCAGACATTACTGATGTCGTCTGATGTAGAAAACCCCATCTATTCCACTCACGCCATCAATTAAAGACAACGAAGCCTGAAAAGACCATAAAAATGGTTTCTGAAGGCCTTCGTCGAATACACTCAAAACGAGTTGAAGGAATAAGCAATGGACTCAAGCCTGTCCTCCATAGAGACAACAAGTGGTCCCTGCCGGGTTTATCCCACTAGCCAAATGAGTGGGGTGAAACCAATTGAGGAGCGTAAACACAGGGTTAACTGATGCCTGGTGACTCAACACTCGCTTATGTAGCCCAACGCCAGCACGGACATACTGTAGGGAGAAATCAAGACGTAGGAGAGAAAGAGAGAGACTGGGTGGGAAAGATGGTTAATAAAGAGAGGGGGTGGCGAACGAGTGAGACAAGCGGAGAGAACGTGTGACCACTGAAGGACTGCATTCACTAATGTTTCTCTTCTGCGCCGTTCATTTACTACACCGCTAGTGCTTTTGGTTTATGTCGTGAGATGAAATCATCTGCTGAATGCATAACTGTAGCAGTGCTGCAGACGGTGTCAGCTCAGTAAGATGTTAAAATGAACCCATGAGTTGATAGTCTGGGCCTGTAATTGAAGTCTTAAGGCCCCCTTGTGCAACTCCTACACTTTCCAGTTTAATTAAGAAACATATTCATCTGAATAATTGCTACCAGTTCACTAAAATAAAGCTTCACCTCCCATTTAGTTGCTTGCTAGCTCCCATCGTAAGCACATGTTAATGCACTTGCTGTATGATGCAAATCAACAGCATGCGATCTATGCATACACTTAAAATATTCTTCTAAAGGCCTGTTCACACCAAGCACGATAACTATATTTGCGTCCACCCCAGCAAACTGTATCGCCCGTTTATTATAAGCTCAAGCGCATGATAGCAGGATTGATCATCGTTCATCAGCTGGAAAATAAACGATATGGTTTCTCTGTCCCATTATCGCTATAGTTGTGGTGCGGACGCAGCTATTCTTTAACATCGAGAATGATTTGTAGAACTATATCGTTATCTTGGCTTAATAGCGTTTTTACAGGAGAGAAAATATAAAAGTATACAGGAGATTTCTAAAAAGCACAAAATCCCTTTTGAACATGTGCCAGTCTTTATTACATCTGCCAGATTTAAGGTCTCCATGGGTGGACAGGACAATTTAAGGATTACTGTGCCTTCACTGTTCCTTTTCCTGAACATTAGCGTTGTTGTTTTTTTCCCCAGGAAGGGTCAGTGGTATTCCTGGGAAGCTTTGGGTGAATGTTATTGCTGGATTTACTGGGAACAGACTCCGTAAACCTGGGAATTCACGCTCTGACATTTCAATGATCCCAAACAGCTCACGCACAACCTTTTCTTTTTTTTTTTGGACGACACTATTTATTCTGTTCTCTTCATTATTATTCCTTCCTTTCTCAAAGCATTGTAGGACGAGGAAGACCCCTGGGGCTCCTGAATGAAGAGCCGTGTGAATGAGAGAGCAGAAAATGTTTTATTGACACGGTCTGAGGGAAAACAGCAGAATGTCCCTTTAAAGCTGTTGAAAAGGCAAATGTGATGCACGGAAATGCATAAAAGTCAAGAGCTGATAAGCTCTTCACTCAGCAATGCGGGTTCAAGAGCTGAAAGTCATGCATTTGTAATACTATGCTGCAAATAATATTCTGCAGAAAAATGAACATTCTGTCAGCTGCTCACCATTATAACGTTATATATCCGTATGACTTTCTTTCTCTTGTGGAACACAAAAGATGTTATAATGAATGTCTGAGCTTTTGTCAATGAAATAATGAAGCAAAAAAAGCACTGTTATTTTATATATATATATATATATATATATAAATCAATTCTTGCTCCGTGATTTCTAGTATATCGTTATAAAAAAAAAAAAGAAAAAAGAAAATTAAAACTTCAGTTTAAAAACATAGTGAAATCTTTTATATAGGACAAACCTATGCAAAACATAACAAGTTATCAGTGATGTCAAACTAGGCCTCATTGCAACACCTCCAGGCAGCTGTTTCGGTGTTATATAAACACTATCTAACAAACTGTCTCGTAAATGTTTTTTACTACACTCAAATAGCTGTTCGTTTACAGTATAGACTAGTTAGGCATTCTCACTATAGCATACTAAACTACCGTAAAAGCCAGCTGCATCAAATATGATACTCATGCAAACATTCTTTAAAAATATATATCTCAAGTCTGCCGTAGTTACTGTTGCTATGTCCGACCAGCCATGCCACTCTCACCCTAGTGAGAGTAAAAAGTATATTGTGGAGCTGACAGACGAGATAGATATGAAACAAAGTCTCAGCTTTTAAATGTTAACATTTTGGGGGAAATTTAAACAAATAATACCGTTTTGTGTCTCCTTAATGTGTTGACAGCTGTATGACCCATAAATCGATCAACTTTAAGTATGAAATAAACATAAATAAACATAAAAAGGTATTTAATTTCAACAAAGACGTCAATACGCACCATTTTCCATGTTTAAGTGCACCAAAGGTAATCTACTCTCCTGTCTGATTGGTTTGGCGGACAAAATGACAGATTCAGCATTATGATTGGTCAGATCACCTGTCAATCAAACGTCCTGCGAAGAGTCAAATTAACAGTTCCATAAAAAAAGTTTTTTAACAATAATAATTAAAACTTTTTAACATTTGATTCACTTTTGTTAACCATCCATAGAGTCTTACATTTTTTATTGAACCTCTGCACGTCAATATAATTTTATTGTACGTGAGTGTATTTATATCTATCTGAATATGCATGTATATGTTTGCGTATAAATGCACGCATGCATATTTGTGCATGGATGCGCATGCATATATCTTTTAAGGCTTTCAAACGATTAATCGCATCCTAAATAAAAGTTTTCGTTTACGGAAGTTGTACGTGTTCTATGTATATATAAAGACACACAGTACATATCTTGGAAATATTTACATCTATATACATTTATTTACACACTAGCACACTAAATTATCTTGTGGTATTGCAGTCTTGATTGTTTCGAATATTTGTTTTTATTTCTCTGCGTTAACTAGCGATTTTATCTTTAAAGTAGATAAACTTCGAACTTCTTGTTCACTGAGCTCAGTGCATTCTGGGATACACGCACAGCTAAGAGGGCAACTTAGTTAACACCAAAATGAAAATTCTCTCATTACTCTCCAATGAGTTACGCCATTTTAGAGAGTACTGTTTTACCCAAGGTTTTACTGCAGCTGGGATCACTTTAGTTGTGTTACTGGACTTATGGGTTTGAAACGACATGATGGTTAATAATTAATGACTGATTTTTTTTCATTTTGGGGTGAGCTAACCTTTAAATCGCCATCTAGGGTGGGTTCGGATCGAAGTGAACGTGGTTGAACTTACTCAGACAGAAGCCCAACACACTCATCTGTTGTTTTCTGCTCTTTCCCATGATGGGAGCATCGGTCCGGGTGAGTCAGTGACATCAGCATGGAGTGGGCGGGGGCTGGAGGAGGACGCCCACCCACGGCCCGCTGTGTGAACCCAGCGCCACCTGTCTCCCAGTCTGGAGCAGCTTGTGCCTCCTGTCTGTGGGCTAGCGTCCCCGAACGGGCCCCGCGGAGCCTCTCCATCGCTGGCTTTCACGCGCTCTGCTGGAATCTGACATAAATAAACATTTTTAGCAAGAGGCTTGGAACATAAAGGAACATCCCGAGCATGCATACCTCACCGCAGGCGATCCCGGAGCGCTACACGTGCTGGGCAGCACACAAAACCACCGTGCGCTTGTCGATTTTTCGTTCCGATTGACCTTCTATCGAACGGTCTTGGCATGTTGGCGGCAGTGACAGCTTTGTGCTCCCCGGCCTGTGTGAAAATCATGTGGGACTCTAAAAGTGAGATGAAATCAATTAGAAGTACCTCCTTTGTTTTCCACTCGTGGTGACTAAGAGCTTCGAACAGTCAGAGATGAACTAGCAGCCATCCCATCCACACAAACCAACGGCATTTTCAATAAAGTCAACATATCAGGTGGAAAAGCAATACTCACTGTGACTAATGCAGCTCGTCTGACATCAAACTTTGATATTCATGCTCTCATCACAAGTTTGAGAGAGCATTTGGCTTTTTTGCCTAATTTTAGTTAACTTGATACTCACTTTGTTTAGAAAAGCAGTTGTTTTGTCTGTACTCTTAAACTCTTGGTTGTATATAACATCAGTTTGAAATTAAATCAGCCCTACATTTAGTGTTCACACGTTTTTAGACTTTTCATGATGCTGTCAAACGATTAATCGCATCCAAAATAAAAGTTTTTCTTTACATAATATATGCGTTTATGCTGTGTTTATTTA
>JAUCMS010000062.1:1881546-1894329 GCA_032357445.1 Enteromius radiatus
CCTGCGTCGGGGACCCCCCTACTATATATATATATATATATATATATATATATATATATATATATATTTTTTTTTTAAGAAATAGGTATTTATTCATCTATTAATAGTCGTATGTGTGTTGTTTTCAGAGAATTGCAGAGAAAAGACCTTGCTTAAAAACTAGAAAACATTTATTTTTGACCAAAATGCCACAGTTTCTATAGGCTAAATACTGTTCAGATATATATATATATATATATATATATATATATATATATTTACTCATATAACTGTAACTATACTTTTTATAAAATGTAGTGTGGTATTTCAGGGTAAAAATACTGCCAACTGGATTTATTTTTTGCAAGCCTGTCCGGAAGCTACGGATCCCGACCAGTAGTTTTTTTCTCAAACACACACACTCTTGTGTCGAGGCGTGATTTGCTGCAGCGCGTGCAGAGAGAGCGTCGATGGTTTGTAGATCTGCGCTCTGCGTCACAGAGACGCACTCATTCAAACGCTCGCGTCGCGATCATCACAACACCGAGACACCCGGAAGGTTCAAACGCGCGGCCAGCAGCTCAGCATGAATCGCTTCAAGACGTCCAAATATAAGAACACAACTCCCAAAGTCCCCAAGAAAGATGTGAGTAGAGGCGCGGGGGCGCGCGCGGTGCGGTGCGATTGAGCGAGGGTCTTGTGTTTTGGGCTCCGAGCTGAAGGAGTGGTGCAGATGCACTGAGCAGCTCCAACTTCCTCCATCCTCAACTAAACATATGTGAAGCTTCGTGCACTTTGATATTCAAGCTCGTGAGGCATTAGATGCATGTGAATGTGTGCGATATGAAGCTGTCATTCGTGCTGAGAGCTTCCGGTCAGTACAGATGCACTGGGATTGTTTGAACTTGATGCTGTTTCGCTCTGGTCTGCTCGGTATTTGATTTGGGGAAAGGTAACGAAACGGCATAAGTGCATTGAATAATTTCTCATGACAAACAAACAGGCCGGTAGGAAAATGTGGAAGAAACGGCTGTAGCGTTTATGTAATTTGGTGCATTAGAACCAGAAGACATCAATATGAAATCATTTAAATCAGTTAATAATTAATTAAACCGAAAGTTAAATGTTCTGATTTATTTTATGAATAATTAATATGATAAAATAAGATCAATAAGCAATTAAATTAATCAGTTTGTTTTGTACACATTTAAATATCAACACATATTTAAAATGTAATTTAATGAATGATAAAATATGACTTTAGTCTCTTTTAATAATAAAATATCACAAATGTCAACACTGTAAAATGAACAAAATGGTAAAAATCCACCTACTTAACTTTAAAAAACTTGAGATAGCTTATCATTTCTGGTATAAAAGTTAAATTTGCAATACAATTTTTGTTTTTAACATATTAAAATAATTTTAATAAATATATGCCTCCAACCCCTGATTTCCAAAAACATTTAAATTTATTTTTTAAAAATGTATTATTTAACTTTTTTGTGTTTTTCTTTTATGCTTTTTAAAATATTAATATTTTATCTTAATTTGCATTATTTCTAGTTTTAATAATTTTGCTTTTGACATTTTTATATATATATATTTACTACTTATTTCACCTTAATTTATATTTATTTCAGTTTAAGTTTGAGTAATTGTATCTGCTTTTGTCATTTTATTATTAAAACTAATATTTTGCAAATATTTCATTTATTTTTACAACAATGCAACAATCCAAGACAAATTGGATCATTTTAATAATTAATTAGTTTAATTACTTCTTGCTTAACCATTTGACTGTAAATCAGAACATGTGAGTTTTGATAAAACTTGATTTAAAAATAACTTGATATACATTTTCTATAACTTGATTTTACGCCTTCTGCACGCTCTTTTCACCCGACTGCATCGTTTTTGAGTGATAACTTTCCATATTCAAATCAGATTGAGCGCCTAGCAGTGATTCAGGTGTTTTTTTCAGGCTCAGATCTGGTTTCTTGTCGTTATGTGTGGTGTTGTTAAATAACAGCCTGCGGTTTGCAGTGAATGCTTCACATACCTCGGTGTTTGTGGGCAACACATACAATGACCCTAAAGACACCGAAGCACGTGTGTGTGTGAATGCGTATTGACCAAATATCAATGTATTTCTGATATATCGGTCATGTAAAGCTGTAATTGTCATCAGGTTTTGTCTAAACTGATTATCTCTAATGAGAGAAGCGGTGTCCTTAAAGAGACAGTTCACCCAAAAATTCACCCATTTATTCCTCATCCACTTGTTTCTTCTGCTAAACACAAAAGACGATATTTTGAAGAATGTAGGTAAACAAACAGTTGACTTCCATGTAAGTCAATGGGTGCCGTCAGCTGTTAGCTTACATACTTCGAAATATCATCTTCTGTGTTTAGCAGAAGAAAGAAACTCTTTATTTTCATTTTTAGGTGGCCTGTCCCTTTAAGACTGACTGTTTGAATGGATTGATGTTACAGTGTTTGGAGGATCTCACAGAGCTTTAATATTGTGTGTAGTATTTAATCGTCGACACTGGTCTTCAGCTGTCTATTCTGTCTTGAGGAAACACATTATGCAAGTCACATGACGCACTGTTAAAGATTGACAGGCGAGTAGAAATCCAGTGGCGTTAAATGGGCAGAAGTTTAGCTGGGTGTCTGGATTCAAAACCCTGATGCAGCGATGCTGCCGTAAGCGTAACCTGAGATCAGGGCAGGATGGAGGGGTTTTTTGCTAACGTTTTATATTTTCATTCAATAACGATGCATTCAGTTGATCAAAAGGGACCATTTACAATATTACACAAAAAAACTGGAAAAAAAAATATATATATATTTCAGTTGTCCATAAAACTGTTCTCAACATCATTAATAGTAAAGATGATAATAAAACATATTTATTGAGCAATAAATTAGCGTATCATGTGGATCACGTGACATTGAAGACTGGAGTAATGCTGCTGAAAATCCAGCTTTGATCACAGGAATAAATTACACTTTTATGTATATTAAAAAACAAAACAGTTATTTGAAATTTTAATAATATTTCTGAGCAAATAAATGCAGCCTTGGTGAGAGGGAGAGACTTCATTATTGCTGCAGGTGCTAGTTTTGGATGCTTTGGGTCTCAGTTTCAGGTTTAGGGTTTCACATGCATATATAAGAAGCCAGAAGGCTTTATTTTGGTCTTTGTTGTGTACCCCTGTGCTGTAGGAGTGAGTGATTTTCTGAGCAGGCTCCAGATCCTGGAGATTGTGATGGTCTTTCTGCAGCGGCTGCTCAAACACGCTCCCTCTCTGCGTGTCGTTTCTTGTTGACATTCTGGAAGGATTTGAAACCGTTCGGCTGCTCTTCTGCATTTCCTCAAGAGTGTGTGCGTCAATGCTGGCGAGAGAAAGTGCTGCGTTTCTATCCGTTTCCTCTTTCCTGTTTGTGATGAAGTCAGATGTTCAGTCGAGAGGCATCAGCTGGTTTGGTTTACTTGTAATCGGTGCCATCTTTTGTCAGTATCTCAAGGCATTCGGTGTGTTTCAAGGCTGTTTTAGTTTAGTTTATAATATACTAATATGTGACCTTGGAGCACAAAACCATAAGTCATAAGTCACTGGGGTATATATGTAGCAATAACCAAAAATAAGTAATGATCGATTTTCCTTTTATGCCAAAAATCATACAAATATTAAAAAAATAAAAAATAAATAAATATATATATATATATATTTTAATTATTATTATGTAATTTAATATTTTTATGATTTTTTGCATAAAAGAAAAAATATTTTTATTTATTTATTTATTTTTTGGCACCCTCAAATTTCAGATTTTTCCATATTTTGTATCTCTAATTTTGCCAGTGGAATCAGTGGAAAGCTTATTTATTCAGCTTTTATGTATAAATCATTTTCAAAAAATTTAACCTTATGACTGGTTTTGTGGTCCAAGGGCCACATGTAATATTTATTAAATTATTTACATGCTTTTGTAGTTTTTTTTTTTATTGCTTATATTTATATTTTGCATTAATCTGCGTCTATTTTAGTTTAAATTTGATTAATTCTGCATTTTTATATTTTTGTTTTTATTTTAAAAACATTTTATTTAAAAAAAGACAAAATAAGTCATGTTTTTTTTAATTATCTGCTTTAATTTTACATTTTATAATTTGCATTTTTAGAAAATGTCTCTTAAAGTGACTTAGTTTTGCATTTTGCATGTTTTTATTTAAAAAAATGATTTAGATATTTTTCTGATGTTGGTGGCTCAAGTGAGATATTTAGAGAGGACACGTGTTCACTGGAAGATCCCGTTGATTGAGCAGTGCTCCTGTGTTTGTGTTTCGGCGCAGGGCTGGATTGCGAACATGCGAGGAGGATCCTTCTCTTCTCAGGGCAACCACATCAAGTCCAGCTGCAGCCTGGTGGCCTTCAGCACAGATCAGGCCGGTATGAAGCTCCTCTGAGTGCACTCATTAGGTTAAACGCAGGAGAAGCGGTCTGTGAGCGTGTCTGTTGTGTCTCTGCAGGAGGTGGGATGCTTGGCCTGTCTTCTGTGAACGCTGATTCTGACGGGAAGTGGACCGTGACCCAAATTTCGTGCCACGGCGGTGAGATATGAACTGTTACAGCTCTAACTAACTCATTTCACTTCACTCAGAACATGAGCGGATGTCCGTGGAGCAAATAAAAGCAGTGTCCTGCTGCGTCAGGCCAATGTCACGGACTCACAGTTCACTAAAAATAAACTGAATGCGTGCGACCCATATGAGTGTGTCCTAATTCTACTTCTCTTCTTGTGCCAGACATTGTGACCGACCTGGACTTCTCTCCGTTCGACGACTATCTGCTGGCGACCTGCTCGGCCGATGAGACGGTGAGTAACCATAACCTGACCGCTTCAGCAGGAAGAGACTGTCAAAAACGACGATTAGGGATGAGATCTGACGCCACATTCATAATTAAATAACAAATCACAATGTATAATTAGACAAGAATATCATACAGTGGGGCAAAAGGTGTACCTCAACTATGAGAGACAAACTGAGAAAAAAAATCCAGAAAATCACATTGTAGAATTTTTAAAGAATTAATTGGTAAACTAAGTATTTGGTCACCTACAAACAAGTAAGATTTCTGTCTCTTACAGACCTGTAACTTCTTCTTTAAGAGGCTCCTCTGTCCTCCACTCGTTATCTGTATTAATGGCATCTGTTTGAACCCGTTATCAGTATAAAAGACACCTGTCCACAACCTCAAACAGTCACAGTCCAGACTCCACTATGGCCACAAGACCAAAGAGCTGTCAAAGGACACAAGAAACTAAACTGTAGACCTGCACCAGGAAGACTGAATCTGCTAGATGTAAGCAGCTTGGTGTGAAGAAATCAACTGTGGGAGCAATTATTAGAAAATGACCACTGATAATCTCTCTCCATCTGGGGCTCCACGCAAGATCTCACCCCGTGGGGTCAAAATGATCACAAGAACTGTGAGGAACAATCCCAGAACCACACAAAGGGACCGAGTGAATGACCTGCAGAGAGCTGGGAGCACAGTAACAAAGGCTACCATCAGTTTGGCCCATTCCTCCATGCAGATCTCCTCTAGAGCAGCCTGGAAACTATTAGCGTGACTGATATAAACAATGATATAGACAGTTCTGTGCGTACTCTGACCATACGGACAAGGCATGTATTTATTCATATATATTTTTTTAAATTTTAGTTTGTGTTTATTTCTTTAAAATTAAATAAATCAATAGATTTTTATTTTATTTTAGATATTAATTGTTTTTTTATTTAATTTATTTATTTTTGTTAATATTTTGTAATTCAAAAATATTTGCAATATTTTATTTAAAACTTTGAAGCAATATATTTATAAGTCAGAGAATTTATAAAGAAAATCAATATGATTTTAGTTTATTATTATTATTTATTTATTTATTTTTAAATGCATTAAATATATATATATATATATATATATATACATTTATTGTTTTATGTTATGTATTTATTTGAAATGAAATAAACCAATAGAATGTATTCCTGTAATCATTTATGCAAATAGATTTTTCTCAGTGATTTATTATTTTAACCCACACCAGCGGCTCAGGTAGTGCAGCTCATCCTGGATGGCACATCAATGCGAGCTGAGGCAAGAAGCGTTTGCTGTGTCTGTCAGCGTAGTGTCCAGAGCATGGAGGAGCTACCAGGAGATAGGCCAGTACATCAGGAGACGTGGAGGAGACCGTAGCAAGGCAATAACCCAGCAGCAGGACCACTACCACTGCCTTTGTGGAAAGAGGAACAGGAGGAGTACTTCCAGAGCCCTGCAAAATGACCTCCAGCAGGCCACAACTGTGCATGTGTCTTCTCAAACAGTCAGAAACGGTCTCCATGAGGGTGGTGTGAGGGCCCGACGTCCACAGGTGGGGGTTGTGCTTACAGCAAGATTGGCAAATTGGCCAGAGGTAGCCTGACTGCCATTAGGTACCGAGATGAGATCCTCAGACCCCTTGTGAGATCATATGCCGGTGCGGTGGGCCTTGGGTTCCTCCTAATGCAAGACAGTGCTAGACCTCATGTGACTGGAGTGTGTCAGCAGGTCCTGCAAGACGAAGGCATTGATGCTACGGACTGGCCCGTCTGTTCCCCAGACATGAATCCAATTGAGCACATCTGGGATATCATGTCTCGCTCCATGCACCAACGCCACGTTACACCACAGACTGTCCAGGAGTTGGTGGATGCTTTAGTCCAGGTCTTGGAGGAGATCACCATCCTCCACCTCATCAGGAGCATGCTCAGGTGTTGTAGGGAGGTCATACAGGCACGTGGAGGACACACACATTTTGACTTGTTTTAAGGACATTACATCAAAGTTGGATCAGCCTGTAGTGTGTTTCTCCACACACACGCATGCTCAAGTCAAGTTTAGGTCTGTTTCTATAAACAGTGTATTTATCAGCTGGATCAGAGGTCACTGAGGTCAGTATTTGTGAGCTCAGCAGAATGAAGACACGGACGGTCCTGATGAATCATATTAAGCACATCTGGCCTCCACCTGACATCTGCTCCAGCGTTTGTGCTGGGCTTTATCAGTCCCATTAGAGCGGGGGTGGTTTGGGGTGAGTGTTGTGTTTGTTTTGGGTTCAGTCGTGTGTCTCTCTCTGGTTCAGGTGAAGCTGTGGCGTTTGTGTGACCCGGGTCAGGAGCAGCCCAGTAACGCCGAGCTGACTCTGAGCGTCGCAGACGGCCGTCTGGAGAGGGTCCTCTTCCACCCCACGGCCTCGGGGCTGCTCGCCCTGGCGTCTGCGAAGGGTGTCCAGGTGTGGGACGTCTCACGGGACGCCGCTCTGACAGGTGAACACACACCCTCTGACTCATACCCGTCACTGCCCTAAAACACCAGATCCAGCCGCGTCTTCAATACTTTAAGTGTTCACCGAAGCCCTCTTCAGACGCTAGGACGCTACTGGAGCCATTTCGAGTTATTTGTTTATTAGTCTTGTCAAAAGTAACGACTTTGATACCAGTTGATACTGAACTTTTAAAAATGTCAAATTCGCGGCAACATCGGAGCACAGTTTTTAAAAAAGACTTTATTTCAGGACGACATTGGGGCACACTTGAGCCGATTCTTAATAAGAGTTGACTCACCTGCGCTCAGATGTTGGCGGGAAAGAGATGTTTTTAAAGGTTCAGTACCAAAGTCTTTACTTTTGACACTAGTTTGCTTTTTAAAAATATATTTATTTCATGTCTTTTTATTTTTTTTATCAATATTATCCATTTCATTTCTTTAATTATTTTTAATGAATTTATTTATTATTTTTTTTAATGTGTTAATTATTTTACTTTTAATTTTTAAAATATATTTATTTTAATATATTTAATATGTATTCATTTTATTTGTATTTTAACTATCTACATATATTTTAGCATTTTTTGCCAACTGTTTATTGTTTGTTTTTGTTTCATTTTATTGTATTTTTATCAAGTATTTGTTCAATTTATTTTAAATTGCTTATTTTATCAATTTAGCTGAATTGAAAATTAATATAAGCCAAATCTTGCCATTTTTTACAGGCAACAAGATAGTTTTAAGTTCATTCAAATCCAACTAAAAATCTATTTGAGTATTTTTCGACTATTAATCAATATTTAGTCGAGTCCCTGTGGGTTAAATGTTGAAACGGTGTCTCGGTGTGAAGTGATGCGTCTGAAGGAGGCAGCTCATGAGTGTTTTTGTCTCTGCCGTGTGTGTTCAGTTTTTGTCTCTGTGTGTTTTTCACTCTTTGGTTTGATCCGCGAGCCTCTGGTGGTTTCCAGGGCTGTGTTTGTTACGGTCCTCTGGGGTCTGGCGTGGAGCGGCTGAGGTAAATGTTTGAGCTCAGGAGCCCCTCAGAGCTTTGGGCCGTGTGGCCCCCGGGGCCCCATGATGGCTGCTGGCCTGCTCCACCTCTCCTCATCTCTCATCTCTCATCACTGTCTGCCTTCATCTGCTCACACGCTGCCCGACGCTCTTTCACTCTGTCACCTCAAACCAAAACCACAAGCCTGGATCTCTGAGAACAGGAGAAATGCTGCATCGCCCAATAGCCGAAATCAAATTCAGCAGTTTATTTCATTTTATTCATCTTAAGATTTTATATGCAACTATTTTTGTTAGATTTTATATATTTAAAATAACTATAAACATCATAGAATTTATATCTTATAGTTCCAGCAAAGCAGACCAATTCAATAGAATAAATTAAACCATACCAGTTATTTAAGTATTGTTTGCATACTATTTTATTATATACTAATTAATCAATAAATCAATTAATAAATAATTTTTTTTTATTTGAGACAAATATTAATATATTATTTTGATTCTTTTTTTTTTATAATTTAGTTTTGTATTTATATATTTTAATGTTTTTATTCATGTTATATTTTAATTTATATATTATTTATATGTTCCATAACTGGATCTCTGAGAAACTGAGAAATGTTGCATTGGCAATTTATTTAGCTCTTTTTTTTTTTTTTTTTTTTTTGTATTTTCAGCTTTTTAAAAAAATCAATAAATATATAGTAATGTTATATATATATATATATATATTCCTATTAAACATTAAATATTACACTCTCTCTCTCTCTCTCTCTCTCTCTCTGTGTATATATATATATATATATATATATAGAGAGAGTAATATTTAATGTTTAATAGGAATGTTAATTTATTGATTTATTTTCTATTATCTTATTAATTTGTTTTAATATAGTTTTTAAAATGTATTCAAATTTAATTTTATATTTATTTTAATATAATTAATGTATATTTATTTTAAATGTATTTTTTACTAACTAAATATATTTGTAGTTTTTTTACCTAACTGTTATTTGTTTTTATTGTATTTTTTTTCAGTAGTTTTGGTGCTTCAGCTTCTTTTATTTGAGTGAGTTGCCGAGGCAACACTTCTGGTGTGTGATGCTGTAAGCTGCTAGTTTCTCCTGAGCGTCTCTCAGAGCCTCACAGCAGCTTGTCTCAATCTCTCCTAACATACACACGTGTGTGTTGTTCTCCGATTCACTCTCATGCTGCTCTGTGTGTGTGTGTGTGTGTCCTCACTGAGGCTGTGAGCGAGTGTCAAGTGTTGATCGTGTGTGTGTGTGTGTGTGTGTGTGCAGTGCTGGAGCAGCATGAGGATCAGCTGCAGGGCTTGTCCTGGAAGGAAGACGGATCTCTGCTGGCTTCATCCTGCAAGGTAACATCTCTCACAGCCTGCTGTTTTAATCAACACAGCAGGACAGATCTTAGGAGTACACTGAAGTAGACTCACTCACTTATAAACAGAGACTTTTCTGCTCTCAAAAGTGTATAATGTGAATATTTAGACTAGAAATAATTTATTAGATGCTATTATATTTTCATGATTGTTTTGAATTCCTTTTTTCAAACTACTTATTTATTTTTAAATACATCTAGTTTTTGATGTTTTTATTTCAGTTTTAGTTGTTAAAGTACATGAAGTTCAACTAAATTAAAGTGAGAAATGCTGCATTGGCAAATAATTAATAAATGAGATAGTGGTTTTATAATGTGAATAATTTATTATATTATAGAAATAATTTATTATATTATTATTTTAGTGTCACTGAGGTACTATTATAGTTTTTATGATTATTTTGAATTCCTTTTTCAATTATTTGTATTAATTAATAAAAAAACACTGCACTTAATTAATAAATGCATTTTATTTCAGTTTAAGTTAAGTTCGTCAAGTTCAACTAAATGAAAGTGAGAAATGTTGCGTAATAAATTAGATAAAATAACTAAGATTTATTTGTTTATTTTTTCTGTCAATGTTTTATTTACAAAAAATATTATTATTATTGTTTTAAACTTTAGTTGAATTATTTCAGCTTTTATTTATAACTATAATAATCCTGGAGTTTATTTATGGTCAAACGGATGAATCAGATATAATAAATAGATAGTAAACTATGGTTAAAATCAGCGTTATTTTACTATTATTTGTATAGCATCATTTGTGTTTATTGATATTTTAAATTAACTACTTTTTTATGTTTAGTTTACAAAGATTTTAGTTGAGAAGTTTTAGTAATTTTTTTTTCTATTTAGTTTTTATTTTATTTGTAATCATTGTGGTACATTGGAAATTACTTATTTTATTTTTATTTTTGCAGTTAGTTGCACAGGCAACATCTTTTTTTTTTTTGGTGTGCTTTTCAGCTTTTTATTTTATTTTTTATTACAAAATCTAGTTGTAGTTAGTTTCCCAGGAACAGCACTGGTTCAGGTTTTAACCCAGATTACGCTTGAACTGATTTAACATCAGAGCTGTTGGTTTCACCTTTTGGTTCTTGTGTTCCTGATATTAGTATCTGATGTTAAATAGTCCCTGCCAGGAGCCACCTTTACTTTTCTCCGGGGTTTTCTTCTATTCACCAGCAGATGTCGCCAGAGTGTGTGTGTTTCTCCATCCCGCTGATGAGTTTTCTTAGGTTCACAGGCTGCAGGTCTGACTGGATGTGTGTCAGAGGAGCTTTATTACATCAGCTGCTTAATGTTAATTACACATCAGCACTTATTTGATCCTGCAGGACAAGCTCTGTCTGTAGTCCGTGACTCATCTGAAACTGAAGACTCTCTATTTTTGGACACAAAGGTTTATGTTTGGCAGGAGCAGTGTTTTGATTGAGTTTATGGAAAGAGCTTTGTTAAATCAACTGAAGGGAAGCCTACTGGACTACATTTAGGGATGGAAATGTAGTTTTGATGATGTTATTTAAATATTGCTACTGCGGTCATCTTATTAAAAGTGTAAATATTTGAAAATCTATAGTTTAAATAAAAATATAACATTTTTTTATATTAGTGCATTATATTTAAACTTAAATTGACATTTGTAAAGTTATAAATGTAATAAATAATATACAATTTAAAAAATATTACAAATGAATGTAATATAACTAATTAAATATTTAAATATTTAATTTAAATATTTAAACCTATATATATATATATATACAAAATATACATACTACAAACTTTAGTTCAATTATTTCAGCTTTTATTTATAACTATAATAATCCTGGAGTTTATTTATTTTAATAGGACCATTAGTTTTGGTCAAACGGATGAATCAGATATAATAAAAAGATAGTAAACTATGGTTAAAATCAGCGTTATTTTACTATTATTTGTATAGCATCATTTGTGTTTATTGATATTTTAAATTAACTACTTTTTTATGTTTAGTTTATTAATTTTAGTTGAGAAGTTTTGTTTATTTTTTTTGTAATGTGTCAGATTGCTCCTGAATATCTTTTAAAATATCAGTTTGATTGATAGATATTTAGATCAATTAAGAAATGAAGAAAGTCAGTGAGAATAATTAATCTTGTTTCACATTATTAAATAATTGCCGCCACATTTAAATGAAGGGAAAAAAATATTTTTATTGACTAATTAATTTACAAATCAAACTCATACTAAAACAAATTTTAATTACCATTTATTTATTTATTAAAAATAATTTTATTGTCTAAATATATTTGCGCATTTATTCTATTTATTTATTGCTTATTTAATTTAACATATTTAGAATAATGTCCTTTGCTCTGAATATTATTTTATGATTAATTGTTTGTACTTATTTATGTTTCTTTTTTAGATTCTCTCTGGTTTTATTATTTAGTGTGATAGTTAGTGAGGGTTGAAAGGGGTCATCTTTAGACTTTGTTGTATTTGAAGTATTTCTGAGGGTTTGAGCGGGCTCCAGACCCCCGGAGCGGCTGATTTAAACACAGAGGAAACGGGGAGCCATCCATAAAGAAAGTGTGTTTAATGCTCTCACAGGACGCTGGAGGTTGTGTGACGGCTCGTATCATTAGTTGATGAGGATGAGTTTATACTGAGTGCTTTGTTCTCAGTCTCCCTCTGCTTCTCGAGGATAGTCGTTCCTGTATTAACACATCACTTATATTGTGCAAAATACTGGACATTTATATACATATTATTTATATGTAGGTATCTTAAAAGTTTCTATATGGTTTTTATTTAACTTCATGTATTTTAAAACATTTATATTAAAAGTTTTATATTAAATGTATAATTTATACATATTTTTACATTTGTTTTATAGATTATTCATATATTAAAAATATTACATTTATTTATTAAAATAATTATACATGATATTTGTAATGAGATCTCAGGGACGTTCGGATCCATTAGCAGGGCTTTATTAGAATATCCAAGCAGACAGATAATC
>JAUCMS010000062.1:1927294-1938309 GCA_032357445.1 Enteromius radiatus
AATGCATTAGTTAAGCATTAATTAATGGTTCATTTGTTCACAATTAAGCATTAGTTGAGCAAAAACACACTAGTAATGAATGATTAAAATCTTAAGTGTTTTTGCTCAACTAATGCTTAATTGTGAACAAATTAACCATTAATTAATGCTTAACTAATGCATTATTCTGACCCCCTGCTCTGAAGTGTTACCAGATTCGGTAATATGCTTGTGAATGTGCTGGTTGTGTGAGCTCTTGAGGAAACTCTGGAGTTTATTTGTGAAGTGTGTCTATACGCTCTGATTGTGATGCGGTTAGTGCGGGTGTGAGGGATCCTGCAGCCGTGTTTACAGTAGAAACCCAGTGAAACACGCTGTTTACACGGCTCTGTTGTGGCAGCTCTATAGCAGCACCTCTGGACAGCGGTCCGGCACGCCGCTCAGCCGTAGAGGTGTGTATGGGGCGAGCAGAGAGGAACACACTGAGGTTATTCTCTAAGAGTTTTACACAGTAGGGTTTTAAACACCCAGCTCTCTTTCCTCTGGTCAGGCGGATAACAGACCCTCTGTGTGGAGACAAAATCCCCCTCATAAAGAAAACACTTATACTACACTCTAAAAATATCGAGAAATACCAGAGAAGAACCGTTCTTTTCAGAAACAGACCATGTATTGATCAGTTCTTAAAAGAAAGATTTTTCTTACTACGAATAATATTTGAATCTACTAGAGAACAAAGCTTTTTTGGAATGGAAAGACTCCATAATTTTAAAAATAAAGATTCCAAAAGCTTCCAAATGACTTTTATTGAAAAGCTCATCAGGAAGCTCATTATACAGTTAAAAATGAAAGACCAGCCATGTTTTTTTAATTCATAGAGGCAAAACACAAGGTGTTCTAACCTATTTCCATTTGTTAATGGTAAATATATTTGCAAATCATGTCATACTTCTTAAGAATGTCTCCTAACAGAGGCTTATACAGTGAAATAAGTGTGTGGCCCAGAATAGAGCCTTGAGGCACACCACATATAAACGATGTCAAGCTTGATGTATATGGACCAAATTTTACTGCGATGCTTCTAGCAGTCAAACATGACCAATTTAAAGCCTTCCCCTGAATTATTACAAGAATTAGTTTTCTTAGTATGAAAACATTTAATGTTCCAAAGAACTTTTTATGGAATGGAAAGATTTCACAATCTTAAAAACAAATGTTTAAAAAGTTTTGGTTTTTGCAGTGACGCCGTGGAAGAACCATTTTTGGTGAATCTTTGCATTTGTTTTAGTATAAAGAACATTTCAATAATTTAAAGAACCTTTTTCCACTATAAGAACCTTTTAAACAAAGGAAAGGTTCCATGGATGTTAAAGGTTCTTCATGGAACTATCAGTGTTAATAAAGAATTATAATTCTTATGCAGAGATTTTTTTCAACAGCCAGATTGTGATTTTATTTGACTGCTTGGACCGAAAGATGTGGGGCAGTTGAGCTGCCGCCAGTTTGCGATTCTTTTCTTGCCTGGTTGGAGGAGGGATGAAGTATTTGCCATTGTTGTGTTATTGGTTGACAGAGCAGAGACAGATCATCTGGTGTCAAGCTGTCCAGCATTCTTCCATTTTTCTTATGTAAACAGCAGTAAATGCTTCAGTTCACTCCTAAAAATAATGCTCCCAGTAACTAGTTTTCCTTGAAAATGGTGCCAGTGAAGCTGAAAACTGGTAAAATTAAATAAACTGGTAAAATACGCGCTGCATTAATAAATTTAGTGCCATTAAAATGAATTTTCGTCAATATATTATTAACATGTTTATATATATATATATATATAGATAGATAGATACATACATATACATTTTACTTCAACTGTGTAATTTGTAATATTGTTTTATGTGTAGCTTGAGGTGGTGCTACCGTTATACACATTCAAATGGTAGCTTTACAGCTTGTCAGGCTAAAGTTTCATGACTGTTTTATCATCCCTGAAATGGCTTTTTGTAAAGTGAGCTTTGGCATAATCCTCATGTCTCCTGACTTTCTGATGAGCATACTGTTTATGGCTATTTCAGAGACACTTTTTCAGGTGCTTCTGTTCAGCTGAATTGACTCCAAATGATGGTGATTATAGTGGAGGCCCAGTTGTCTTTAAAATGTAATGCACGAGGCCGAGGGCTTTATTTTCACCTGTCCGAACATCCTTCCCTGTTGCGTTTCCCTCGATCTAGTCCTCTTCAGCCATACATCAGATCTTGGCGCCGTGTTCCTCTTAAAACTCTCCTGCTGTTTCATAATCTGCTCATATCAGAGCGGATGGAGCGAAAGCCGATCCTCCATCAGATCTACTACTCTTTATTTCCCCAGTTTTAATTCTCCAGAGCCGAGTTTCTCTGGGCTTAATTGCGCAACTGGTCGCGGTCCAGGACAAACTGGAATCAAGAGGTAAATTGGGGGGAAAATGCAATCACCACTTCCTCTCGCTAGCAAAAAAACTCAGCTGTTGTCCGCTATCTATAATGTGTAGCGTAACGAGCCAGGAGAGATACTGCTAGATCCTGATCTCGTCTCTGGCACTGGCTGCATAACCAATGAAACACCATCCAGATAATCAGAACATTACCTCAGAGACATGATCACGCTGCTCTGGACTGCAGAAAACCTTCTTTAGAGTCTCCAGAGTTTCGCTGAACTGATGATCCGTGCATTGACTTTAACAGTCCTGTTTGCTCACTTGTTGATGAAGCAACTGGATGTAGCTTTTTAGCAGTAATGTACTGTAAACACGTAGTCGTCGAGGGAAGACCGTGCTGCTAAACCTCTTTGTGTTTATAAATGAAAATGGCCACAAGTAACTGCCCTCCTGTGGCTCCTGAAGAGGAATTACCCTTTTGTTTGCTTTGTTTAATGAGGATTTTATGGTTCTTGCCTGTTTTGTGTCGTGATTTACTTTGCAGCCAAACATTGTGGTGCGATTGATCTTTTGTTACGAGCGCTTTCTCAGAAACGGATGGAAAGAAGGCTGATTATGCGTGTTTATAGTTGTGCAATAGTTCTGGATTAATTGGTGTTTGCATAAATACTCATATTAAGTCCTGGACTGAAAAATATGACACCAAAAGGTACCTTTTCTATAATAATTATAAACAATAATTTTTTTTATGACACAGTGCCAAATGTAATTTCAAGGTTTTTGGATATGGTAACATTTAATTTGTACCTTGGAGTACTATCCAAATACCATGGTACATAATGTAAATATATATATAAAGGGTCCCCATAGTTTTTATTGTATTGTATTAAAGGGTTCACATAGCTTTTATTTAATTTTATATTTAATTTTTTAATTTTATATATTTATTATATATTTTTACTTAACAATTTGTTTTTTTGCGTTCCATTTCTGTTTTTATATTTAATAATTAATTATAAAAAATTCTATTTAATATTAAATTTAATATTTATATTTAATATAATATAGATATTTCTAACAATTTATTATTTTATTTTATTATTATAATTGTATTTATCAAGAATTTATCAATAACTTTAAGCTGATACTGTATTATTTTATTTTGTAATGATTTTTTTTTTTTTTTTTTTTTTTGTAACAAACCCATTGCGTTCCCCATGTTCCATATGTTGGGCTGAGGTTGGACTAGTTGTGGTAAATGGATGGGTGTTTTAATTGGTATGGAGTATAACAGCCTCATGCTTGTTTTCCATATTGAACTGATTTTAATCTCAATTGGAGCTTGTTGCGTCCACACCCCCACCTCATAAACTTAATTATAATGACTTTAATTGGACCTTCTGGCCCGGTTGCAATCAGCGAACTTTACAATTTCACTCAATTGCAACCAGCCTTTTGAGTAAACACTGGCAGTGGAGACTCAGTTCCTCCAGGACACAAACTCAGGTGGACAATCACACACAGACAGGCAGCTGATCATGGATATGAGGTTCAGTGGCTGTTTGTTTCTTTATAGTTGCTCTTGCTGTGGGGAATGGAGGGTCTGTCTTTTACAGATGTAGCTCAAAAACCATAACCTCTGCAGGAGGCTTGATAATTGTTCACAGTTGTTGCAAATATCCACAAATGTATGCATCCATATTCTGCTAACATGCAATGAATGTGTGTCCAGCTGTGAAGATGTTTAAGTGTGTCTCGCAGAGAGTCTGGAAAATGAAGGTTCTATATTGGCCTGATTCCATGGAACCTTTTCATTCCGTAAAAAGGTTCTTTAAAGTGGAAAACCTTCTTTAGATTGTTAAAATGTTCCTCGTACTAAGAAAAAAATAACTGTTCAGTGAAAGGTCTCATGTTTCGTACCACTATGTACTATGGTACTACTATGGTATCTGTTATGGGATGTCCATGGAATCTTTCCATGTCACACAAGATTCTTTGCAGTGGAAGAAGGTTTTTTAGATTGTTCTGTTGAGAAATGACCACTGAAAGGCTTTTTGGAGAACCAGAACGCGTCCTCCTGTATTTGTAAGGGAGTAGAGGACTAAAAAGCCCCGAGCTTGTTGTAGCTGTTGACATCGAACAAAACCATCAAGTCCTGGATCTCCACAGCTATTTTGTGTTTGCCAGGGTCTCGTGGGGCTTAGGTGGGGCTGCTCCTGCTCCGTCCACCACGGCACGCTCAGGCATCTGCTGTGATCCATCCGAACTGTCTTTAATCAGCCGGGATTGAGGAGCCTGGCTAATAAAGACCCCCTCCCCTCCCCCCCTGCGCTTCTCAAATCAATCCCAGATGATTTCTCCAGGCCTGGGTTACCGGCACAAACGCTGTGTTTACGTTTGGCGTGTGTTGGGCCGGGCGTACAGTAGTTTGGTTTTCCTCCCCCGGCGCTCTTTTCTGCTGTCAGTTCCTTTTCTTTTGAGCTACTTTGTGTGGACGGAGCCAGGGCTGCGGTCGCGCACGGATCTGGACATGAAGGTCACGTCAGGACTCAAGAGTCCAGGTGTTGAGGTCAATGGAAGCTGTTAGTCATTACGGGGCTTTAGTTTGGAGCAGTAAAGAGTTCGGGGGTGATGGGAAGACGTTCCAGAGAGGCCGCCAAATACGGTAGAGCTCGATCTTTTGTCCAGATCCTGCGTAAGCTGTCAGAAACTTGCCGCTTTTCCCCCCCCATGCCTGCGCTTTTTACCTGGTGACCTCCAGCTCAAACGCAATGGGATTCCAATTAAAGCGGCGCATGCCGGGGACTAATAAAGAGCTCGCTGGCCTCTCGGAAAGATGGATGTGGAAATATTTGACAGCTGGCGGTTGAAATCCCCCATAAATCCCCGGCGTCTTTGTATCCGTCCCGCAGGTATTTTCAAAGTGTCTGTGGAATAAGTCCCCTCGAAAAAGAATAACAAAAAGTAAAAGAAGAAAAATGCTCCCTTTTCCACCTATTTTTCGCCCCCCTCCACAAATATGGTTTTAATTAGGAATTTTGTCCTCCTTCCATCTGCTGAGCTGCTGTTATTCTTTTGTGGCGTTTTAAACTGCCCCGACGCTGGTTTTGTTTGGTACTGGGAGTTGTTTTGTATTGTTTTATGCATGTTTTGGCTGTCTGTTAAACAGCTTGATTATAATATTGGCGGTGTAAATGTGTAAGAGCATCTCCCTGCTGCACCATATACAGCCGTTAACGGCCAGGTGTTGAATACATCTGCTCATGATCACATACTGTACTGCCTATACTGTAGTTAATCAAATATACTGTAAAGTACCATGTTTAATATTGAAATTAATATTTGAAAAACACTTGAATCTACGTATTGTTTTAATTTCATTGTAAAATAACATAAAAAATGTCAATATTTGTGAATATTGAATAATCTTATTTTATTTAATATTGAAATTAATAAAAGTACATTGAAGATGTTTTTATGTTATTTTGTAATGAAATTTTTAATTAATATAGTAGATTAATATATAGTGTATTTTTTGCATATATTTTTTTAAATCTTAATGCAATAAAAATATAAAAATTGTTTTATAAATATACAAATACATTTTAATATTGTGTTTTATGGAAATTGATAAAAACTTGTGCTGTCAAATGATTAATCATGATTAATCGTGTTCAAAATAAAAGTTTTTTTTTTACATTATATGTGTGTGTACTGTATGTTTATTACATACAGTATAATAGAAAATATTTACACATTTATATATTTCTATTCTTATATTTAAAAAACAAAAATGTAAAATATATAAACATGTTTTTCTTAAATGCATGCATGTGTGTGTTTATATGTACATAATAAATATGCACAGTATATTATGTAAATGAAAACTTTTATTCTGGATGTGATAACTCACGATTTTTCATTTGACAGCACTAATAAAAGCACAACATTTTTGTTAAACAAATTTTAATATTATTTGTATGTTTCCAAAATAATATTCTACCTATTATTTATGTGTATATATTTATATATTTAATTTTATTGAACAAAAACTTGAAAATATCTGTGAATGTGAATATTGTGGTTTTATTCTGTATATAAATGCACCGTATATATTGAGCTATAGGAGAGCTAGTATTTCTCTTTCCTCTCACTCTGCCCTATATATCCCTCTCTTTCTTTGTAAGTGTCTGTGGGTTGGTTGTGAATGGATTGGAGCTGTGTGTTGAGCTCACGGACACAGAGCGAGCGTGTGTTTCACATTAGTGCATGCTTTCCTGCACTGCCTGCACTACACCGGCCAATAACTGCTGCCAGCAACTGAGTGCCACTTTAACAGGCCAAACACACACACACACACACACACCAACCCCCATTAATATAAGCCTAACGTTAAGTTAATCAGATTTGGAAAGTTTGCAGTACGGAAAAATGTGACATTGAAGTAAGTATTGAATCAGTTAAAATTATTTTAATGCAACTTGGCATTTCAAACTATTCAAGAGCTAAATTTGATGTGTATATATGTATATGTATACTGTATATGTATATGTATGTGTGTGTGTATATATATATATATATATATAAATTGTTTCTATTTATAAATACAGTATATATAATAGTTATTAATATATAAAAGTATAATATAAATATATAAAAGTTTTTGTTTATGTGTGTTTATTGTGTGTATATATAAATATACATGCATGTATATATTTAATAAAAATGTTTATCTATTATATATTTAATAAAAATGTTTATCTATTAAATATATTTATATACAACATAAAATACAAGAATGAAAATATATAAATGTATATAAATGTAAATATTTTCCAAAAAAATACAGTATGTGTGTATATAAACATAATAAATATACACAGTACACATACACATTTTATGCAAACAATATTGTAAAAAAAAAACCTGAAATATTGCATATCTATTATTTTATTTTCTCTTTGTATCCACTTATTTTAATATGTAGGTTTTATTTTCTTTATGATTTTTTTTTACATAATTTCATAGGAGGGACACAGCCAACAAAAGCCTTTTTAAACTTGATAAGCCTATTTATTTAGCTCTCTGTAACTCTGGACTATTATGTGGTTAATAGCGTTGTGTTATTTCCAATGAGTGTCGATTTATTCCTCCATACCGGCGACCCATTTTTCCTCAAACCACTGATCTGGAAGTAATGTTCTGGATTTCTCTCTAATAAATCGCCAAAACTAATGGCATAAAATTGTCCGGCTGCCTTTTCATTTTCATCTGTTATTGTTCTCCGTAACGTCAAACACAATCACGCGCAGGAGCCGCAGAGCTCTATCAGACTCTGTTACCAGCATTCACTGCATGCCAGCGTTTGTGTTATTAGCAAACACACTGCGTTTAGCTCCTGACGGGAAGGAAAAGTGCCATGCTGTGATCTGACGCCGTTTATTTGTCTGCAGAATGACAGGAAAGTATTAGCGTCAGTTGCACAGCCACTAAATTAGCGATCTGTTGGCCGATTGTGGACACACCTGCCCATCATGCTCCGTTTTCACCGTTAGATCATAAATGTGCAGAAGTTTAACTTGACCGATCGCGGATGGCATTGAAGTGGGTCGGAGGTGGACTCGTCCTCGAGATGTCATGACAGCGCAAGTCGTTCACCTACTTGCGTGTGGAGGGCAAGCGGAAGAAATTAGGACTTTAATGAGATTCCCAACTCCATCCAAGTGGGACGTGGGTGGGAAGCGAAAGTATTTCCTCACGCTGGGAGAAGGGGAATGAAAAGAAGAGGTGGAGAGGCTATTGAAAGAACAGCGGCGCTCATTCACGACCAGTTTTTGTCTGAATTCTGTTTACGCGGACCTGTTTAATTTTTGACAGAAGTGGTAGCGGGGTTGGATTTGAATAGGCATGTGTTGATAATGCTGAAAGCCAGTTTTCACCAAGCTGCCTTATAAAGTAGGTGCTATAAAACAGACGTATGGGAATATATGTACATGCAATATACCACTGACGGACTAACACAAATCACAGCGTCTCCTGCTTTATTACCCAAAGCCATGCTGCCAAGTGTGTTTTTTGTCTTTGCAGTCATTTTTAATTCAAGACTTTGAATCTTTTTTAGATGATCGGCACTGAATTAAAACATCAAAACACTGAAGAAATGTCATTTCAAGCAAGACAACAGACTTTAGCATAGTAATGTACATTAAGTCTTGCTATTGCCAATACATTCATGTAAGAAAGTGAGCGTGTAAGCGTGCTGCTGTACATTTAATATATATATATATGATATAACCCCCATATATAATATACATGACATTACCCTGTAGCAGATCTATACAGGTGGAGCTGGGGAAGGAGTGTGTTGTAGCTGCTATAGCAAGCACTAGTTGAGTTTTGGAGTATTGAGAAGTGAGCTGATTGGCTGCTGATAGGAAAAGAGCCAATCAGCTGCGGCATGTAAAATACCATGTGATTATATGAGAATGAGTTAGAATATACCGGCCTGCACCGTCTAGAGTTTAAGTATTCTGAAGTATTTTAGTTTTCAGTAAAATAGGTGTAAATATAAGAGAAGTTTTAGATTTAAATGAGATTCGAAGTCCATCATCCCTTAATTATATTTTCAACTTAATGCCGTTCCACAACCTGCATGACTTTATTTCTGTTCTTGTGTGTTCTACAGAAAAAAGGAAAGGTAATAATGTTGGACTATAAACAGTAGCATTGGTGGTAAGTGTTCCCCGTCACTGGGTGAGGAAGATGACTGACTGCAGGGGGTTTAGAGACTGTTTGACCTCTTAGTGTGTGTCTATCATGCTTCACTGGCACTTTGTGCTCCTGCGTCACACGTAAGCTGTTTACACACACTCAGACAAAGACCCAGTAGCTTTACTTCACATCTTTCTTCAGGATCTGCAGAAATCTGCTTTTGTGTTGTACTGGATTCTGTTGTGTTTTGTCGTGTAAGCTTTCTCCTCACTCCTGTTCAGTGGTTTTTAGTCATGCTTTGGGTCTCTCAGAAGATCTCATGCATTTTTACCGTCTTTTAATTTATTCTTCACACCTTTGTTATTCTTTGTTATAGGTTGGATGGTTAGTTAGTTTTGATTTCAGAGTTTAGAGATATTTATTTCTAGTGACCTTTTCGTGCTTAATTTGTGTCAGTACACCCTCAAATATTATGAAAACAAAAAATAAAATGAACTAAAAATAAATCAAATTTAATTTATTATTTTAATATTAAACTGTATTTTTTATTTTGTATTATTATTAGTTTTATTATTTTATTTATTTATTTATTTATTTATTGTGTGTGTATGTGTGTGTGTGTATATATATATATATATATATTTTTTTTTTTTTATATATTTTTTATATCATTTTATAATAAAAAAAAAATTATATACATAATATACATTTTATTATAATTGTTCACTAGATATAAAATATATAAATATCTTTTTAAATCAAAAATATATAAATATCATTGCAATGTATATTTCAGTTTGCTCCAGTAATGGTAGGTTTTTGTTAGGGACTGGCTGTACTTTTTGAGAAACCGAAGTTGTTGTTTTTTGACAGTACGGTTTGACGTCTTAATCTGTCTATTATTTTTTTTGTCTTCCAGCAGAAGCGATTTGCTGATATTTATCATGCATCGTCGTTCGTTTCGCTCTGACGCTCCTTTCCCCCGTTTGTGAATGCTGGTCTTCTTCTGGGACTTTTCCCCGTGCATAACGCTCTTCTTGTTTGCGAGCAGGCGGTGAAACCCCAGTGTCCCGAAGCCCACCGGAGCAAAATTGCCCCTCAGTATGAGCGCGATGGAAAAACATAAGGGCCTAAAAAAGAAAGGCTTCTTTTTAAAGCGGCAGAGAAACCAACACGACACGCATCTCAACCCATACTTCGCAAACCACCTTTCTGGAAGCGTCCCTGAATAAATAGACACCTATCCATGCGAGCGAGGACGGGAAATGAAAAAAGCTGGCTGCAGGAGCTGGCAGCGGCCGTTTCAGTGTTGACCTTTCTGCGGTTCATTTTAAATTACATCTCTTCAGAGGTAAAAATGCTGTGGCGAGGAGCAGAGTTTCCCCAGCCCTCCTCTCTCTCTCAGGAGATGGATTTAGAAGCTGTTGTGGTTGAGCGTCCATGAGCTCGTGAGACGAGGGGCATTAGGGCTGATCTGCATTTTCCACTGGGGAGTGGATCGGCGTCAGGCTGCGAGTGGACGCTGGTATTTGTGTAGCGCAGTGCTACGTTTGGCGGGTTTATTACAGAGAGAGCAGACGCTCTGAACCGTAACTCATGAGCCAGGCCGTGCTGTGGGCTGGTGGAGCACACGGCCTTGAGCTCGCGAACAAAAAATCCTCTTAAAGCTGGATAGCGGTTGCCATTTTTGGCCGTTTTGCCATGTTTAGAGTTGGAGATGTTTGAGAGTGAACTGCTCGGTGTGCGCTGAACACAAAAAGACATAAGAACGGCATTGCTTTCCTTTTGGTGATTTAAAATAAATATTTTGTCATTGAAAATTTCTTTAAAGGTGCCATAGGATGCATTGAGAGAATATTTTAAATAGTTGTCTGATATGTACATAGAAGGTATGTAGCTTAGGTAAGGGGGAAAATGC
>JAUCMS010000062.1:1946734-1977309 GCA_032357445.1 Enteromius radiatus
TAGAAATATATTTCAGCGGCACTTGAGGTCAATTTGTACACAAGCGACAAGACTTTTGTCAGGGACTGTATATATATTTGCAAAAAAATACAGTACATTACAAAATAAAAAATTCAAAATGGTAGTAAAAACTGTAAAATCTCTATTAATAAGTTATGGGCACAATACATTGCATTTAAATTGGTTTTATTGTTAATATTTAATTTTTCTTATCTGTTTTACATTTTACTGTAGCATCCTAAAACAGTTAGCTGGTTAGGCCTTTACTAGACTTATTTTTCATAATTCAGTTTGTTTTTTTTATTTAAAGCTAATTTTATCTGCCCTAATGTGCATAATAATGCCATCATGTTTACATTCCTAATGTGGTATGTACAATATATTTGCTTTTTAAAGAAATTACGAATAAGTTATATATAGTATTTTCGTGGTTACTGAGCAGAAAATAATTATGGATTATTGGATATATATACGACAAGAATTTCACTGCATCCCCAGAATGTAAATTTATCCCTCACTGCCTCTTTATCGTGAAATATCTTTCTGACTGAGGCTCATGCTCATGTTTGTACCTGTAGGTTTGCTGTAACAGTAGAGCACCTATGGCAAGAATGAGGCATAAACCAGGACAAAAATGCCTCTTTTTATAAGACGCACGACCCTGTGTTAAGGCCTGGCGTCATCACTCTAGAACTGAGCTTGGAAACGAAACCTCTGCAGCTTGACTTAAAAAAAAAGAAAAACAGGAGCAGAACAATATTTACTCAGCAGTAATTTTCTGTGGAATTTTTGGAAGATAATTTGAAAAAGTCAGCTCGGGTGTCTACAATAGGCTCTTTGAGCCACTCGGTTTGAGTCTGGCTTTGGAGCGCGGCCAGAGGACCAGCTCTTAAAATCACAGAATAAAGGAGGCCTTTTATTGAAAAGCTGGAAAGCAGACGCGCACACACACACACACATACATACATTCAGCTGGCCACCGCCGTCCAAACACACACACTGACTTGATGTGTGCTTGTACGCTTTCTTGCCTCCATCTGATGCTTTGGCTGTTGTTCTCTCGCTGTGTGAGAGTTTTTGTTGTTTTTAATTGCTTGACATGATTGCGCTCATTACAAATGGAAATGCTATTAGTGCTGGACAGCGGTGGGCTGTTTTATGTGTTTGTGTTGTTAAACCGGTTTAATATGCAACAGATTGCAGCTGGATGCTTGCAGATAAGCAGACTTTGGAGGCGGTGTAGGCTTTTGTTGCGAACCCGTCCAAAAGGTGGTCAGTCTAAGGATGTGCGTATTAGCAAACAATGCTCATTAGCTTAAGTCCAGTGACGTAGATGAACTATTTGATTTGGCGATCGTTTGTTTTTAATAAAAATTCCTGTTTACCTCAAGCTTTCTCCATAAAGGGAAAATCTATTACCTTTCCCTGGCACTCAAACTCGAAAATTCCTCATAAAAGTTTGCTTTGGGTGGCGCGCTTGCAGATGGTGTTGAGGACGCTAGCTAGCTCTTTCTGTGCGCAAACTCCTGTGGAGAGAAGCAAATAACATTTTTTTTTGTCTATTAAATCTTATTGCCAAAAGCGCGTCAGTGAATCTAATTGACCCAGCTAGCTTGAGTGAGAAACAGAACACAAAACTGTAGTTACATTTTTTTTATTTGCAGCTTTTTGAAAATACATATCAGACATATACACACATCTCCATATAGACAAAACAGTATAAAAAAAGAGCTTCCCAAATTAAACAGGGAAAATTAGAGGCAGATCTTATAAAAAATATTCACAAATATTTTCAATACTTCATACTGCTGAGATATTACTGTTTTTTTTTTCCAGTTTGGATAGTCCAACAACAACAACAAACTTTTTTTATGGAAATTTGACAGGTTATAGAACAAGTGCTAAAATAGTAACACATTTCCTCACAGAGGTAAATCAGCACAGCTTCCCACTGTCTCATCTGAGTTTGGCAGTTTTTGGTAAACTTAAAGCAGATTCTTCAATGACTGAATTGTTTTTAGGTTGTTTTTTGCTCTTTTGTTATATCTTGCACTTAAATGCTAAACACTAGATAGTCAGGAGCTGGAGTGTGTGTTTTTACACTGGTATAAATATGGTAGACTGCTAATATTAAAAGCTATCCAAATGCTTTAATGTTTTAATGTAAGGCAAAACGGTGTCGACTGCATATGGCTGGAAATCTCTGCCAGGTAACTAGTGCAAAGGCTGATTTTGCAGAGTGTTCTAGAAAACGACTCCCTTTTATGTATATAAAAACCTTAAAAGTTTCCAGCAGTTTGTAGCTTTCAATTCTATATAATTTGTGTTTACAACAGAGCATAATGTATATTAATCTGCTTTTGAATCAGCCATATTCCTGTTTAGTAGTTTAGTCTATTTTTCTGAGGGTGAAGGGGGATAGGGGCTAAAACGCAGAGGAGGGATTTAGTTTCAAGTCTGGATATACTTTCAACTGCTTAGACTGTCTGACATTTCCAAACTAAAGCCTTTGATTCACTTGGTGGTACAAGTAAATTTTAATCTTCAAAGTTTGTAATCTGGTGTTTTGTCTGCTTTTTAAGTCACAAGATATGGGGGAAGAGCAACCGCCTGGTAATAGTCACATATTTGTACAAAAACATTTACAAAAAAGGTACAAATATAAAACAAAGAAACAATGCATATCAGTTAGACAAAGCATCATAAGAGTCAGCGTCATTGCTCCAAAAAGTCCAAATCTTCAATTACCCACTCACATGTAGGGCTTACGGTTCACAGTTAGTGCAGCTCCTAAGAGTTGCACAAAGGTGCTACACATCAAAATTTCACTTACATTTTTTTTTTTTTTCAGTCAGCCATATGCCCTTTGTACAATTGGCAGCCATTTTTAAATGCACCAAAATCTTTGGTTGAAAGTTTGGCATGTAAAGTCTTTCAGGGATGTCATTTTGACAGAAATGCCCTTACAGGATTCACTCAAATGCCACCATCTCTTTACAAAGAACCTGGTAGCTGATTATGGTGGTACCTTATCAGGGCGTATTGTTCATGCTTTAGCATGCAAGTAAGTCACAAACCTTGCAATTATCAGAAAAATGAGGGTTGCAAACTGTTCTTGTTGTTGTTCGCAGTACAGTGATCCTGCATGAGGAGCGCATCGCAGCCATAGCTACCATTCTGCATCGTTGACGGACAGGACATAATCTCTTGCTTTTGGGGTAGCTCCCCATTTTCCAGACCATCCAGCTCCAGCTGTGACGGATCACATTCCAAGTCCAGGTGTCCCTTTGATTTCTTTTTGTGCATGTAGCAAGCTACCCCAACGGCCACAGCTACTAGGACTAGCAGAAGAAGGATGGCCACTGCAGGGATGAGCATTGTAGTGAGCTTGGGGTCCTCCAGTCGTGCTCCAGTGGGAGTCAGCTGCTGGCTGAATGTCTGGGTTTCTATGCATACTCTGTCCACATCCCCAGGCTCACCCAACGGACTGGCACATACAGAATACGTAGAGTTTGGCTGAAGTCCACGGATTGTGTATTCCGGGTAACTAGGTGGAATATTGAGGTTTTTGGCACGTTTATCCAGACCAGAAAGATTCTTGTAAGTTAACTTTACGCCACGGATGAGGGGGCGCATATCCATGTACCGGTGAAGGTCTAAGAGTATCGAGGAGCTAGTTACCAATGTTGCTGTTATTTCAAGTTCTGGAACTGTAGGGTCCTCTGTATGGTCCTCATGGGGCAATGGATTTTTCTCTTTTTCACAGTATGTCCCCGATGTTCCTGGTAGACAACTGCACTCCAAACGTCCTTTGTTGTCCAGCCAACATGTTCCTCCATTTAGGCAGATATTGGGCGGGCAGAAGGTGGATCTTAGGTCTGGGTCAATAGTAGAACTTGGGGTGGGAAGTGGAGGGTTATTGCCGGTTTCGGTAGAGGGGTTATCACTAGGTTTGGGAGGGAGAACTGCATGAGTGGTACTTGGTAAATTGGTTACTGGGACAGGAGGTACTGCAGTGGTCTTTACTGTCCGAGTCGTGACAGTTGTGGTAATTGGACATCCCAATTCTCGGTGCGTGAGCCTCTCTAGCACCTTCCCGGAATTTAAAGGAGGAAAGTGGCAGCGTGTCTCTTCCGTCCTACTCAACTGAATTTGCTTGGCTCGCAGCCAACTGGGAAACCAAGCCAGATTGCAAAGGCAGTTGAAAGGGTTTTCTGCAACGGTCAGTCTGTGTAGGTGAGGAAAGAGCTGGGTTAAGGTCTCTGGCAACCCCTGCAAGCTTAGATTGCTGATATCCAGCTCCTGAAGCTCGGAGAGTTTCTCAAAGTCCTCCCATTTTACAGGTCCCATGGGATTCCCAGCCAGACTCAGAGAAACCAAGCCCCTTGCCTCCCACAGTACCTCTGGAAAACTTGTTAACAGGTTGTTGGAGATGTCGAGCTCGTGGAGGTTCTTGAAACTTCCCAAGAGCTCCTTATCCAGACTTTTAAGCCCAAGACCACCCAGTTTCAGTGACTCCAGCTTGGGTGTCTGGAGGTCATTTGGCCGCGGTGAAGGGATGCTGTTGAACCGTAAGTCTAACAGAAGCAGATGGGGCATATTCAGGGCAGGCATTATTGTCAGTTTGTTACCTTGCAGCTTGAGCTCCAGCAGCTGCTGTAGGCCATCGAAAGCAGCGGGATGGATGCTCTCTATGAGGTTGCTGTAGAGATATAACCTCTCCAGATGCTCCAGTCCAGCAAAGCTGTCCTTGGATATGTGGACGATCTGGTTTGCAGACAGGTCCAGGTTGTGGAGAGAGGACAGGGGTTCAAACACACGATCCGGGAGTTCGGTCAACTTGTTCTGGCTTAGATCCAGCATTTCTAGGCTTTCCAACTCAAGAAAGTCTTCTTGGGAAAGGGACTCAATGCCGTTCTTGAACACATAGAGTTGCTTAGTCGCCATGGGTACTTCGGTGGGCATTTTAGTGTCTTTGCGGCTAAAGCAGAATATGGAGTCCTGGACTTGGCAGACACAGTCCTTCGGACAGGAGCCGGCCCGTGCCTGGGACCACAAGTGTTGATAGAAGAGGAGGGGCAGCAGTAGAGGAAGGCAGAGCTTCATGTTGCTGCCTACATTCACCCCTTCAAGCCTGCAATGCAAAAAGAAAACAAAGTAAACATTTGCACCGTTAACTTCACATTGTATTTTTTTGATTTGGAAACATTTAAACATACACCTGTCTTGAACTTTGACTTTGGGTTTAGAAATGACACGAATGGCACTTTAAAGTAAATTGTCAATGATTGCTAAAGTTACTATTTTGTTTCCGCTTAGAAAATTCAAGGCATACTGCAGTACATGTTTCTCTGCTTTCCTGAGTCTATGAGGTCAGCCTTTTTATGTGGCCAAGTAAAAGGCTTGCTTTAGACCAAGTGCTTTTAAAGGGTGATCAAAGGCGAGGTCTTTTGACATGGTTGTACTCAAACAATAGGTTTGTTGTAGTGACGCACAGGCCTGCTGGAACCACACAATGGACTTGAATGTGATGTTGACCTAATTTTTCTTTATCAGAAAATACCATTTTACAATTTAATAATGCTATTTGATGTAATCTTTATCAGATTTTGAAATTATACTAAATTATAATTTATGATGCTTAAATTAACATTTAAAACAATTGGGGTACTTGGACTCAGGACTTTTTACTTTGAACCAAACAGATGATTGTAGTTCTTAGCGTTTGCTTATTATGAACAGAATTAAATGATATTTGAAGTACAGCTGTTTGCTGGACATTTAGTTTCATCTTTGAATCACTGTTGCTTTAGAGAGGCTTTTTGGGAGTGATTTGTATACTTGTGTCTTCCAACAAACATTCAGTCATTTCATATTCATCAGTTTCATGTTGAGATCTAGAGATTGGTGTGTGCCAGTAACAGTCAAGTCTGTCTCAAATTTGACAAAGGTTTGACCTTGAACACCAGACACAGAGCTCATCGGATGAGCTCAGACACCTTTAGGGAGGAACGCGGGAGTTGGGGAGGAGAGCTACGAAGCCGGGAGACTGAAGTGAGCCGGGGAAACGGTTTATCATCTGCTGAGAGATCAGTCGCTGCTGTATCTGGCCTTGAAAGGAGGGGTGGAGACGTTTCGTTCTCCCTCACGATTTTCCTTCTTCTGTTTCTCTCCGGGACAGTGTGTGGGGTTTTATATTAGAAGTTCATGCTGAGGTGAAATTCCCTCACTCTGTTTTATGGGATAGTACAGAGAGATAGCAGGATCATTATGTTCCCTCCTGCTGCATTATTGAAGCATCACTCTCGTTGCCCTGCTGTTGATCCCTGTGTTGTCCTGCAGTTATTTACAATAGGAAATATCTCGGAATCAGGGTGGCTCTTTTAAACGTATTTTATTCTTGGCAGGGTGGCATAAAGTTGCTAGTCATCTTGTGAAGTCAGAGCAAGTTTCTAAAGATCTTTTTAGTAATATCTGGATATTTTTTATTATATTTTAAGGTGCATTCATGCAGACAGTGACTGGAAATCATGCATTTTTAATGAGAGTTGGCTCTTAGATGTGACATGAAGGACAGTGACTATTCCTGGTCAACTAAAGCAATCGTTTAAAACCATAAAAAATGTTAAATAAAAATGTTAAATTGATTTTTTTTTTTAATTCATGTACTAAAATAGCGTAAACGTAGAATTAAGCTAAAATACAAAAATGCATGAAAGAAATATATGGACATAAACAAACAATCAAACAAATAAACAAAAACACTAATAAAAAGACCAAAAACAAATAAAATAATAGTATCTCAATAATTAAATAAATAAAATATTTATTAATATATATTTCAAATAAATATTTGTTAAATAACCATTAATTTATAATTTTTTTTGTTATTCTTTTATTTTACAGTGATACTATGGTGCTATATATCTTTTATGGTACTATATAAATGTTCTTAGTTATGACTCTATAAGCGTTGAGGAAACATCACCACCTCCAGCAGCACAAGTTCAGCCAGGGACAGTCATCCCGAGAGAGAGATGATTTGCTTGTCTTCTGTCATTTTCCCCCCTCTCTGTCTAAAAGGCAGTGGAGCAGGTTGAGACATTCCTGCTGCTGCGTTTCATTGACTCGCTGGCTGTGATGCAAGCGTTTGTCTTCTGACACCGGCTTTAGTTGACGCTCAGTGCAAATAAAGCTCAGGCCCGCTGCCAAGCACACGCATACTTCTCTGAAACTAATCCTCGGCTTATTACGTGTGCGCTGTTTTGGTCCATCTGCCTTTTTTCCTATTTAATGAAACTTTTTTCTCTACACAAAAGCGAAAAAAATGTGTCTGAAATGTCAGTACTTGGACAGAAGATCAAATGAGGTTCAGAAGGGCATGAACGACGTGTTTTGTTATGATCCTTCACTGATATTGATTCTCTGGCGAGTTTTGGCACAGTGTACCTGTTGTTGTAGTAGTAATGATCTCTAGCTGGGATCTATCTTGCTGGAATCGACAAGATCGTACAACAACAGGCGAGTGAAGGAGTAACACATGCCCCCGCGGCTCTCCATTCAGCGGTGCGTGGTGCTTCACAGCCCGTGAGAGCTGATTACTTGTTTTACTGGAGGTAGTGATGGGAAAAAAACATGCAGACCTTCCAGATAACCCGATAACAGGTGGAGCGCAGTTCTTTATGGGCAGTTAATCATGAGAGGGTCGGAGGTCACCCCTGTCCCATGCTGTTTGGCTTTCAGAGTACCGTGGGAATGTACTCAGTTCAATTTGTGTGATATCAGAGGTGGACCAAATAAATGAAGAAAGCAGAAATGTTTTTAGAAGTGCTGTTGCTCATTGATAGTTATATATAAAAATTGTATATTTAATAATTTATTGTTATTACTACTACTATTACTATTGTTGCTTTAAATAATAATAACAATCATAGTGTTTATTTAATTTGATTTTAATATAATAAAAATTATTATTATTATTATTAAATTGATGTTTACTTTCAATTATTGATATAAATATTGAATAATATATATATATTTTTTATTATTATTATATTATAATTGTTATATATAATACTTAATTCATATTAATTAATCTATATATAGCAGTATTATTTTACCATTTTATATTTTATTTTAACAACAACAACAACATAATAATAATAATAATATTTATTGTAATATTTATTATAATCTAATAATACAATGTATTACTATTATTATTATTTTTTTTTAATATATATTTATTTATTTAAATGTTATGTTAAGTTTTCAAGAACCAAGATAATGTTAAGAATGAAGAAGAAGACTGCGGCACTACTAAAAGCTGAAACGCTGAGTGTGTAAGTGATGAAAATAAGGCGTAAACCAGAGGAAGGCACACAGATAAGGCAGCTGAACATCAGGGTGGTGTTTTTAGACATGGAGAGAAAGTCGATACAAGATACAGGAAAGAAAAACAGCAACTGAGGGATGAAAGAGTGTTTTCACAGCTTCAGCTGCATGTGAAGAGAGAGACCTGCCGGGTCTGATACAGGTGACTCTAGTCTTCAGCGTCACGTTAGCAGATTTTGATATTAAAGCATTAAAAATAGCTTTTTTTTACCACTTGTTGGGTCTCTTATTATTATTAACAAATCTAAAACATTTGGCCACTAGAAAACCAAACCATTTTCCCGTTACTAAGCATATTTCTTAGGATTCTTTTTTTTGGGGGGGAGACTATGATAGTTTTACTGGTTGACTCTCAACATCTTTTTCAAGTTTCCCCCTTTTGGCCGCCAGGTGCATCGTTCAATCTGCTTCGCATATCCCCACATGGGCCTGTTTCATTCAAAGAAATGACTTCTGGAAATGTGTTGATGATAAGCTGGCGATAAGGACGTTATTGCTCAAGGCTTGCAAGGAAACGACTTGCCTTTCATGCTCTCTTTATATTTTGAAAGCGAGAGAAGGGCTGGAGGTGACTGATGCAGGAGTCGAGTGAAGCGGGCCGGAACAAGATCTCTCAAGATTTATTTTGGTCTGTGACAGCATCTCGTGTCATTTTGTTTCACAACAGATATTGCACAAGACTTGCACATCAGCTACTGCAAAGATATTTTTATAGCCATTGAGCTCTTGCTACCTCAGGGTTGACATCTCAGTCTCTGAGATCAAACAAACCCTTTGGGACCCGTTACCCACAATGCACCACTACACCCCTCAACCTGACAGCCATATAACACTGCTTCATGGCATCAGGAGGGAAATGCTCCTTTTCAAACATGCCACCATTTACAGGAAGAGTGTGAGTGTTACGTAATGTGACTATACCTGCCAAACCTGATGCTGTGTGTTTCTTGTGTAGTAATTCAGTCGAGTAGAGCGTATTGTGTTTTAAATAGCACCGAGGAGGCTTCGCTCCGAGTTCAGTGGGTTAAACACTCACTCTGATATATTCATGCAACCACAACAAAACAGCACACATCAAAGCTGAAGCTATGCGCGCTGACTGATGACCAGGACGCTTTTGTTTTCTCCAGAAGAGACGCTCTGATGCTCTCTCGACTGTGTTTTTGTGAACCGTGACTATCATTAGTTGAAGAAAGCTTTCCTTTGGTTCAGGATTTACAGCCGTGACCTGGATAAGAGCTTGTCACTGCCATTACTGTCTGCGGTAAACATAAAAGACGGTCCCGTCTGAATAAAACACTGCTCTTTTACTGCACTGTGGTGAGAGCTAAAGCAGTAGTTCATGAAAAAATGTAATTCATGTTTCCCTAAACACACATGACTGACTTTCTTCTGTAGACGGAGAGGTTTTCTGTGTTTACCGTTTCCCGTACCTTGACAATTATTCAGTGATCATAAAACTAGTTCATGTGACTCATTCGCTGGATTCATTTGATGACATGGCCTTAAAAGACTTAAAATAATATATTCACAGTTGGTGTGACAGAAGTCAATATGTTCAAATAAGGTCTGATAGTAATTATAGTATAACATAAATTAATTATAGTAATTATAGTAAAAATATTTTTTTAATCAGTAGTTTAAAATGGTTTTGATTTATTAAAATTTTATTTAAAATGTTATTTAGTTATATTATATATATATATACATACAGAATGATCTAATAATAAATACAGTAAGCAATTAAATAATTTACATTTTAATACAGTAAGACCAAATAGTGAACATTACTTTAAATATTTCTAATATCTATACAAATCCCATATTCCTGTATGATAAATACATTTAAATAAAATAAAATAAATGTATTCACACAAGAATATCATATTAAATAATTTAAAATGTTACAACATTAAATATTGATACATTTAATAAAATATTAACATTTAAAATGTAAATGCTGCCATTAATTACAATTATATTTAGTGACATATAAGTCAAATTAATCATGTTTAACATTTAGTTATTTGCATTATGAATGTCATTTTTGTTTATTAAAATTATATGTAGTCACATATATTTAAATACAGCAAGAATTAATAGTGCATATAATTGTAAATATTTTTAATATCTATAAAATTCTATGTTCCTGTATAATAAATACATTTAAATATAATAAAATAAAATAAATGTCACATTCACATAATGATCTAATAAGGAACATTATATTAAATAATTTTAAATGTTACAACATTAAATGTTGATAGATTTAATAAAATATTAACATTTAAAATAAATATAACTGCCATTAATTACAATTATATTTAGTGACAAATAAGCCAAATTTACTTAAATTAATAATTAACAAATTAACATTAAAATTTTGAATGTCATTTTCATTTATTAAAATTATATGTAGTCATGTGTATTTAAATAATAAATAGTACATACAATTTTAAATAAATATTTTTACATCTTCAAAATTATATATTCTTCAATTAAATAACTACATTTGAGTGAACAGTTCCTCTTAAAGTTTAGTTATAATTATCCAGACAGGGACCATTACACAAGACATACTCATAAGAGTTTGAAATTGTTGCATAAGCCCTTAACGGTTAGACCAGCTCCAGTCATAGTGATCGCACTGAAAACGATCCTCCAGATCTTACACGCTGGTGCTGATAACCATCACAACCTCAGCCTGACGCACTCATTTACGAAACAAAGAGTCGACAGTGTGGGCCGCTCAATTAGCTGCTGGTCTGCCGGCTGCAGGAGGCATGTCTGGACCCTGTGTTTTGGCTGCAACCGGATCTCATCGGTCCTCTGACATCATAGAGATGCTTCGCTGCAGGTACGATCCCGAGCTCGGAAACCCAACGCTCCAGACGTGTGCCTGACTGCAGCCGCAGCGCCACGTGCTTCTCCCGGGACCAGCCGTGTGTGGGCGGCCGGAAAGAAAGGGACGGACAGGCTGCAGATGTCTGCCCTACACTTTTGAGTGAGCAATCCAAAAGGAAATGGGTTTACAAGCGGCTCGCTCAGAGGAATTAGCATTGCGTCGGCCGCTGAGGCCAGATGTCAGGCTTCTAGCAGGCGCACACACTTGTTATTTCACGTCTTGATGCATGCCTGGCCCTCCATCGGCACTGATTGATGAATGATCTACAAGAACTGCTGTCAGCGTGCCTCCATTTCACACAGATTCGTCAGGAAGATTAGCTCTCTAAGAGTCTGCTGCGTCTGGAATGTGTTGAAGACTCTTTAAAAATAAAGGCATGCTTTGGTGAACCAGAATTATGAAATGGAAAGTAATTGTGGCATAAAACGTTTTTTAAAAAATGAGATGATAAAAAATGTAATTATGAGATAGAAGGTCATACAGTAATTGTGGGAGAGAGTCTAAATTATGACAGACTCAGTCGAGATAAAGGTCACAGTTATGATGAAAGCTAACACTGAGATTAAAAGTCTAAAGTTTGACAACCTCAATTATGAGATTAAAAAGTCGTTATGACAAAAAGCTGAAATTATGAGATTGTGAAATGGACAAACTCGGTTTATGAGATAAGAAGTCAAAATTATGACGAGTTGAAATTATGAGATAAAAAGTCATGAGAGAAAGTTTAAATTAAAACAAGACTTAATTCTAAGGATAAAAAAGACATTTATTGTGGCAAAAAAAAAAAAAAAGATAAGATAAGATAAAAAGACATAATTATGACAACTTAAAGTGAAGACAAAAGCCAGCATTGAAATTTTGAGATAATGAAATCATAACTGGGAGTTGACGAAATTATGATTAAAGTCAAATATGAGATAAAGGTCTAAATTATGACCCTCCAATAGGAGAGTTAAAATTTTAGAAAAATAAAAACTCAATTATGAGATAAAAAGTTATTATTGCGACAAAAAATTATTATGAGATAAAAAGCATAATTGAGTATAAATTACGACGAACTCAATTATGAGATAAATATGAGTCTGAATTATGACAGACTCAGTTGAGATAAAGGTCACAATTATGATGAAAGCTGAAACTGAGATTAAAAGTCTAAAGTTTGACAACCTCAATTATGAGATTAAAAAGTCGTTATGACATAAAAGGTTGAAATTGTGAGGTAAAAAGTTATAAATATGATATAAGTTCAATTTGTGAGATAAAGTCATTATGACAAAAAGCTGAAATTATGAGATTGTGAAATGGACAAACTCGGTTTATGAGATAAGAAGTCAAAATTATGAGTTGAAATTATGAGATAAAAAGCGTGAGAGAAAGTTTAAATTAAAACGAGACTTAATTATAAGGATAAAAAGCCATTATGAGATAAAAAGACAATTATTGTGGCAAAAAAAAAAGATAAGATAAAAAGGCATACTTATGACAACTTAAAGCGAAGACAAAAGTCAGCATTGAAATTTTGAGATAATAAAAGCATAATTGGGAGTCAAATATGAGATAAAGGTCTAAATTATGACCCTCCAATAGGAGAGTTAAAATTTAAGATAAAAAGTCTAAATTACAACAAACTCAATTATGAGATAAAAAGTCATTATTGCGACCCAAAAAAAATATTATGAGATAAAAAGCATAATTGAGTATAAATTACGACAAACTCAATTATGAGATAAAAAGACGTAAATAATGACAAAGTAAAAATAATGAGTGTCTCTTAGTATCTCATAATTTCATCTTTTTATCTCATAATTATAAATTAGTATCTCATAATCTTTTAATTTACCTTTTTTTCTTTTCTTGCGTGGTTAAAATTGTGTCTCTATAGTTCGGAGACCCACAAGTCAGCATACTAGATATTATTACTGATGTGCTGTAGATTTCTAAAATTCATTTTGGAGCGTCTACACTGCCGTTAATATCATTGACTGAGATTGGAGATGATCTGAGCAGGGTTCAGCTTTGTTCCTCAGTTCTGCAGAGGTCACAAGTCACTCAATGACAGGTAAACACAAGACCTTTCAGGTATGCTCAGGTTACACAAGAACAATGCTGATCTGTGGCCGCCTTTGAAGTGCACTAGCTTGCTTTCTTAAAGGACTGACAGCTTTTTGAAGCGCCCATATGGAGGTAGTCTTGAAAACAGGGCGACGTGACCGAAGCAACAAAACTGAGCAGATTAAAAACAAGTTTGGTGTTCTTAGCGCACTTGTAGTTATAGATGTATTATAGACATTTTACTAACTATAAGTAACTTTGTAACTACATGTCAACTAATTCTCATTAATTTGTAACTGCATGTGTACTAACTCTCAGAGACAACATAGACGACGGAAAACACTGCACTGTCCCTTTAAGTGTGAGGAAGGTCGATGCAGTTTTGAGGTCTGAAGTGTTAATGTGTGTGTGTGTGTTTGTGATCCCCGCTGGACCGGAGAGGAAGTAGAGACGCTGTTCTCTTTAACATCCACAGCTGTGATGGCTTTAATACAGAGAGACAACGGCCAGCTAGAAAGTTAACAGAGGCTGAACTTACGTAACCCGCTGTGTGTTAGATTCCTCGCAACTCCAATCGTTCGTTTGAAGTGACCGGACCTGTTCTGTCATTTAAACAAGCCATCACGCATGCTTCCTATTTACCCATTGTTTTTCTGATTGCAATCTCTTAAGCACGTTGCAGCGCATGTACACACAAATCATGCTGAACCGTGGGCTCTGTAATGTCACTCGTGATGTAAAAAGTGGCCATCAGGTGAGCGCTTGGCATTCCTAGTCGTTGATGTCTTGTATGCTGGTTTACACATGCAAACACACTTATTGTTGGTGCAGCGGGTAAGAATGCGCGGAATCTGAAGGTGCACAAGCGTCGGATTCTCATCATACTGACAGCTCCTCCATCAGACCATCATTAGCCCACCGTCTGCATTATCTGCATCTTGTGACAGATGCGCTACATTTAGTGTCTTTTGTGTCTATGTGCATGGCCTTTTGCGCATTCCGTGAATGCTAATGCAATCTCCGGGCAAATAATTATCACATTTTGCCCCAAAATCAAAAGGCGAAAATTACAGAATTATATTTTGCATAAAGATCATTTGATGATCTAGGAGCCTTATGATTTTATTTGCACTGTGATATTATTAGAGGTCAGTAAAGGACATTTTTCATTGTTTTAATAAGAATTTTCATTATTGCAATACATTTTTATGTTTAATTTTTATTATTATTATATTATTTTTTATAATAACAGTAATATTATTTTTTATTATTTTATTTTATTCTTATAGTAAAAAATACAATTTGTAAATTTTTTATTAATGTTTGTGTATTAATTAAAACAACAAATACTACCATGATATATACATCATTTAAATGTTATTAATAACTTTTATCATATTACACTAATGAAAATATTTTGTGTAACAGTGGTTAAATGAGCTTAAAGTCACAATGCATAGAATTTCCCTAAAAGTAGACTTTAAATATGTATAAATATAATAAAAAATACATTTTAATTCCATAATTTTAATTTATTTAATATTAACATAATTTTTTTTTTTTTTTTAATGTTATGTTCTGTTGTTATATTATACACTTTCTAAAAAATATATATTTATTGTTATTTTATATTAAAAAAAAAAATTTGCACTAGGTTTTCATGACATAACAAAGTCTGTGTAAATGTACTTGCTGTCTATTTTATAAATGTCACTGATCTCAGATATGAAGACAGTGTTGCCAAGTCCTCAGGTTTAAGCAACCCCCAATAATGTGATATTTATCCCCTGGAATTCAAATTTTACCAGGGGAATCCTGCCAAAAAACATGTATTTTACAGCTTATAACACAATTCTTACTGAGGGACCGCCACCAAAACAGTTTTGAGCTAGTTTCTAGTTGCAATTGGGCGGGGATTTGTTGTGAAGACCTGGCAACTCTGTATGAAGACCACACTCAAGACTTGTCATTCTCCAGATCACAAGCACACGTTGAAAGCCAGCAGCTCATCGCAGCATGTCATTGTCTAGGAATGTCTTTATGTGTTACTGTTGACAGCATTGGTAAGGCTGCGTTTTTCCTCGTTCCAGCTGACTGTGATGCTTGGCCACCGATAACCTGCTTCTGTGACTTGCCTCTTTTCCGTTGGTGATTTTTCGAGTCTGGTTGCCCTGGGGCTGTTTTCCGGAACTCACACACACACACACACACACACACACGCAGGCACGCGTGCGAACATCTTATACATGAGGAAAAGATAAACATGCCATGCGGATCCGCCTCTTGCCTCATGAGTTATAATAGATGGCATTGTTTGACGCGAGACCCCACAGACAGCAGAGACAGATGATAGATGCACCACCAGCTACGGACTGTGCTCACAATCCATGATGCAGAACATCAGGACTGTCAACGTGTTGCGACCTGTAACGCTTTCTAGTACTCGCAGAAGCACGAAAAAAAGATTTTCTAGAACAGGATTTTCATTTCTCAGTACGAGTAGCTAAACATTTATTCGAAATGCAAAATGACTGAAATCAAATGAATTTAAATCAGCTAATGTTATCAGATACATTTAATTAAAAGGGGAAAAATATATATTAGTGCTGTCAAATGATTAATGTAAATATTTTTTATTAAATATATATATATATTATTTATTTATTTATTTTTTATATAAAATTTCATTTTCAAAATAAAAATAATATTATATAATTAAATAATATTCTGTGTTTTTTTTTCTTTCCATAAAACAATGTTATATATTATGTAAATTCACCTTAAATGATTTAAGTATGTTTAGTATTGTGGCTTGTTTTTCTGTAAAGTATGAGTAATAAAATATTTTTTGCAGTGTACTATAATGCAAAAAGGTGCAAAGCGAAAAAGGGGTCTCATCATTCCCAGTATCCTCAGACACGCTAACCAAATGCTCCATAAACCTTCTGCTATAAACATTCAATTTGAGCAATCCCACGAGCCCCCTCATCCATCATCACACACACACACACACACACGACGGTCCCTGGCTCTGCTGGTTCATGTGTTTGTCACACGTCACTGTGGCAGGTCTGTGACAGAGTAAACATTGGAGTGTATTAGCAGGGTGTGTGTGTTCACGTGCACGGCTCGGCTGTGTGTTTTTAGGTTAGGTCAGTCTTCATTGTGCTGTGAGTGGTCCAATTCAACACCTTTGCTCTACTCTTGCGCAAACAGCGGTAATGCATCGAGACAAACTTTGTGTTGCTCAAGCAACTTCTCCAAACACCAACACACCGCGGCGTGTACACAGAGGAACTGGATATGTAGCTGAACGCTCGCAGGCTTAGTGTAAAACAAACACCAGCAGGATGTCACTGTGTGCCCGAGTATCGAGTAACGCTGCTTCAACTTTTATGCTAAACCAAAGATGTCCTGTTGACACAGATGCTTCTTCCTGAAAGGGAAGAATTTCAGATTCCTTTAGTTACAGGAATATTTGAGTGTTTGTACATGTCCCTCTCTTTCATGGAACCCAACAATATGGTTTCTTCTAATTTCACTTATTTGTATTCATTTTCACATGTGCTTATAATAGAACTTTTGTTTTATAAAAAATTATTATTTAGTATAATATACAAACTATTAAAATACTGTCAACAGCAAAGTTATTTATTTATATTTGCTTAGAATACAGGTGGTGCTTAAAATAAAATGCAATAAAATATATTTTAATTGTTTTATAAAAATGATAATTTTATAATTTATTTATTATATTCCTACACAAACTTTATATACTGTCAACAATTCAGTTTTTGTATTTATTTTAAAAATATTTTTATTTTATTTTATTTATTATTTAATATTTTATTTCATATTGTCTAAAAATAGTTCATCATCAATTGTGTTAATTATTTATTATATCTATTATTTATTATATACTTGTACAAACTTTTATAAGCTGTCAACAATAGTTTATTTATTATATTTCTATTTATATATATATGTATATACTTGCTTATAGTCTGTGCTTACAATATACTACAACAAAATCTATTTTAAATTTTAATTTAATATAAAAATTTTTTTAATAAAAAGTATTATTTTTTCATATATATTTATTATGCACTGACACACTTTTTTGTAGTTATTTTAAAATAACTAAAATAAAAAACAGTTTTATTTATTAAAATAATTAATTTAATTAAAATAATAAAAAAAGAATAATCAATATATTTAATTTTAGTTTCATATATATATGTGTATATGTATATATATATCTATATGTGCGTATATATATATATATACACTCCATCAATTCATAAAACTACTTTTGCTGGAAGTTATTGATATATGATTGTTATATAACGTATTATCGAGTTCTGACTTGTGTCCGGGTCAAGACAATAGGGAATGGAGAACGCACAGTAGTGAGGGACCCCCAGGGCTGTTGGGACAGGCCATGACAGGCTGAGGGGAGTTAGTTGTTTTATAAGCCCTTGTCCCACCTCAGGCAGTACAATACAGAAATCCCCATCATCTAAAGGAGCTGCTCCACGCTCAACCAGGCTGAGAAACGTCTCTTCTGCACTCACTTGTACGCTTGACTAGACACTCACTCGCCTTTATACAAACACAGCCACAGCTGGAGGCAGAGGGGGCCGATTATAGCCAGCTTTCACTATTAACAGCTCCAGTGCACCAGAAGTCTCTGGAAGTCTGGACTGAACTGAATTGAACCCACGGTCATGGACTAAGCACTAAGCATGTTTGAGTTACAAGACATTTAGTAATATTCAGCTGTAGAAAATTACAGAGGAAAGCAATATTAAATGTAAGAACTGAAGTGAACAACGAGTAATAATGAATTTAGAGGTTAACACAAGTTTGTGGCGTCAAAATGCAATTATATGGCATTGTAGTTATTCCCAGTATTTACAAGGTTTTCCTGGATTTCTTTGGCTAAAGTAATAGAATGTTGAATGTAACTTCTCTCCAAGTTATGAAGGAACATTCTTTCCAGTAACGTTCATTAAACGTTCTATTAGCATTCCTGTCCTTAGTAACAGTCTCAAAACTTGAGCACAAAATTGTTCGCCTAATGTTTACAAATCATTTTTTGACATAACATTTCATAACTCAATGAGAATATAAGCAAAATATTATTGGAATGCATTTCTGTTATGTGCTCAAATATCGGAGTGTATAATTTTAGCACCTACAGTAGTGTAAATATGCAAATGAAGCAGGCTGTATTTTTCCACCGAACCCGGCTGGTTCAGGCGTGTTTCATTAGAGCTGGCGAGTGTCGCGGGTTCAATCGATTACCTCGCACACAATTTACCCGCTTTTCATTAAGCTCTCAATCGGATTTCAAACAGAGGGGGTTTTATTGAGACGGGATGTTTTGAGGTTTTTCGCTCCAGCTCAAGCCAAACGTGTGGTTTTGGAAGATGAGGCCAGATTGTTTATGCATCTCCTCGATTCTGGCTCCTCAGCTCGCCCCCCCCCCAAACGTCAAGACAGGTAGTGTAGATGTGAGACTCACCGAGGTGTGTGACGGGACGCTGTCTGGTCTCTCTCTCTCTCCGCAGGCTCTGTAAGAGCAGGACAAGGCCAAAGGTTCAGTAAGCGTCACGCAGCTGTTTGTCCGACTGAATGCTTCAGGAAGTGTGTTTATGGGGTGGGAGCGTGCACGCTTGAGCCCACCTCCCTCGCTTTATTATTTATCATCATTACAGACCTCTAACCTTAAAGAGATAGCTAATTCAGACATTGTTTACTCAACCTCGCGAGCTTTTGCTTCTGCTAAACACAAAAGCTATTTTTTGAAGAATTAACAATTAATAGTCCCCATTGACTTCAATTGTGCTTTTGTCCAAACTATGTATGAAAAGTCAAATAAAAAGTGGATTTGTTTTGTTCAGCTGTGTATGAAAGCGATGTGAAGGATGTTTCGAGCAGGTAAACTGTAGCATTATTGTTGTGCTTGCTATGGAAAGAGAGCGAGCTGTCTTTAGGTGTTGAATGCAGTCGGGTGAAGCATTGCAGGCTGTCCGGCGTGTTTATCTTACACACACACACACACACTTAGTGCAGGAATGCAGGCTGACGGCTTCACTCGCGGTCTCTCTCCCGCAGTATCGATTCAGAGCAGTCAAAGTATGTGTATTCATTTAGTTTCTGTCAGCTCTTCATGTTCAGCAGCTTCGCTTTTTTTGTTATTCTTCATGCTTGCATTCACTTAACTGGACTCTGGTTTCAATATTGACCCCAGAAGCGAGGTAAATCTAGAGACATCCAGTCATAAATGTAAACCGTCGTATAAAAATACAAATATTATAACACTTTATTTTAGGGTCTCTTAACTAGTTGCTTATTAGCATGCATATAACTACAATTGTAGTCATTTATTAGTAGTAATTAAATAACTCTACATTAACAACTATTAATAAGCAGGAAAATCGTATTAATAGTGAATAAGTGATCCTTATACTAACGTGTTATTAAATATTATTACTTTATGAATCATTTTGACCTAGTTTTACGTTAAAGAAGTCTCTAATGCTCGCCAAGGCTGTAACTTCGAATCAAAAATACCATAAAAATTGCAATTTTAAAATAGCTATTTTCTATTTGAATATATTTCGAGATGTATTTTATTCCTGTGATGTATTATTAGCATCATTACCCCAGTCTAATATGCTAATTTGCTGTTGGAGAAATATTTTTTATTATTATTAATGTCGAAAACAACAGTTTTTAATGCATTCTTTCTAAAAACAAAAGTATTCATTTCCAAATAATAATAATAATAATAATAATAAAATCTTACCAGCCCTATGTATAATCATTCTGACTTGCATCTTTTGGAAACATGACACCTAAAGTCGTTTGATTTTTGACAGGTTGGGGAAATTGGCATGATAAACTCCTTATCACGAAGATATTTCTATTTGGTTTGTTTGTGTGTAAACACCCTGAAGTATGCGATTAATCACAGGGTCTGGTCATTACAGATGTGTTGAGAAGTCACGCCCTGAGGAACACCGAGGTGCTCAACAGCTTGTTTGTGTGTTTTGGATGCGGTTTGATCAGATGGCACAGAAAATCACTGCTCTTCTGTTAAACAAGACTCATCAGCTTCTGAGTAATCACTACTCTTACATGGTACTCTTTGAAGTAACTTGGAACAGCATGAAAGGATGAACCTCACAACACAAGCCTGGGTCATATTTCACTCCAAAATACTTCAACTAAAATAATTGAGCTGTAATTTGACGATCATTAGCGCACAAGCATGTTATCTTAGTAACGCGTGTCTGGGTGATTCAGTGCCTCGAGTATTAAATATGAGTCTGTTACGTGCCTTTGCACTTCTGCAACACCTGAAACTGGATATTTGCACAAAGTGTGTCTGACTCGGCACCAAAATACACTCCACGCGTCAGGCACACTCGCTCTTCATCACTTTAACTAGGTCATACGCTGCGTCTGCGTTCGTATGATTAGCCGTATCTATCAGAGACTCAGTAGCCTTGAGTTTTAAACTGTTACTGACAAGATGGCAAAATCACAGATGCAGACAACTTAACCTCGCTAACTTGTGTTTACAGATGCTGATCCTGTCAGGAGTCTGTTTAATATCTCAGTTTTGTGTTTTTTGTTTTTCTCCAAGGCAGCAATGAAAGTAAATAGAGAGCTCTGCGGTGTTTATGTCTCCTGCTCCTCAGATGTTTCTCCTGAGGTAAAGAACCTCACATTGTGTGCGTTTGAGACAAGATTTCACCTCAAATTGCACTCAGATTTGCCAAGATCCTGCAGACGGAAGTCAGAGATCCCGACACAAACTCAAACATTTTCACGAAATCATAAAAGGACCAAACAATTTAAATCCATAGCTCTGCAGTCTTACATATGGCAACAATTCACAGAAAATATTTCAATAAATTACATTAAATATTATATTATATTTAATCTGAATTATATATTATAATGTCATGCATAAAATACATTAAAAAAAATTATGTAATTTAATTATGTGTCTAAAAATAATTATAGATAGATATGTAATTTATTTTATATTTATTGAATATCTATTTATTAAAATAATTCAAACTGTGTGAACAGTTAAAAAAAAAAAAAATAATAATTATGTAATTTAACAATGTGTCTAAAAATCAATAGAACAAAAAAAAACAAGCTAATGCAATGTCACTTCATTGCAAGTACTATAGCCACAGAATAGACGTTTTGATTTTTTTATCGTATAACATGAATGAAGCTGCTAATGCAAACTATTTTGCAAACACGCACAGATCCAGAGTGTCGTCTGAAAGCAGATACGAGTGCCCTTAACCTCTACTGAAATAGCTGCCGAGACACGGCTCAGACGGGACAGGCTCAGAGACACGGCCCGGCGTCTGCATGCGCTGCAGCTGGACTCGCTGGATCAATGCGTGTTTGCTCGGACACACAGTCCATCGACACATTCCTCGCCTCGCCGTCGACCCTCGGCCTCAAACACACACACACACACACGGCCAAGAGCAGAGCATCTTAAACTAACACTTATTCTGCACTTATCGAGAAGTTAACGTTTGAACTGGCATTAGTCATTAATAGCGGCTCTGACCTGGCGCGGAGTTCAGGGCTGCGGTCGCTGGAGCTGCCGCTGCTCCGAGTCTTCGCTTCATTTCCTAATTACAGTTCAGTCAGGAGGTAATTGCAGCCTTAGATTAAAGTCGTTTTCTTTTTTTACTGCCTGGCGAAAATGCGGCAATTTGCGGCGGCTCGTGCGGATGTGCTCCCCAGCTTTCTGAGGGGAAATAGTTTTTCAGCATTTTTCTGATTTTTGCCATATTGGCGACTACTGGATGCCGGTGTTTTTGGGGGTTCGAGCTGCAGCCGAGAGGCATGCGTGCTCATAGCGGGGTTTGATGTGGCTCTTCACAACGCATCATTTGGCTCCATCCATCAAGGTCTGCTTGGGTTTGGTTTGGCAGCGGCGAGGGCTGAGTCGGGCTGCTTGCTCAGCACTGCTCTGCGGTTCTTTGAAGCCAGAGGACTCATTTAAGAGCCACCTGGAAGATCCTGAAAGCTGCTGTTTAGAAGCTCCTATCAGACATGAGATGAGGTTTGGCCTTACGCTGCTTTCCCTTTGCATTCTTTCACAAGTGTTGCTTTTTCTGCCCTGTCGACTCCGTCGGGCCGCCCGCTGTTTGAGTAACCCCGACTCTCCGTCCTCTTCATGGCCCTTCACCCCCTCCCCTGCCGTCACCTCCTGCCTGCCTTTTAACCTCTTAATCCAGCACTGTGACGGACGGCCCGGCAGAGAACGGCCTGATAATTGGTGTAAAAGGGAACCGAAATCAGCAGGACGCCACAAATCTAATCATGTGGGAACATGAAACACCCTTCAGATTGTGCCCAGTGCCAGTCCTGCTGATAAAGCCGTGTCAATCGGTTTATTATTCTGTTTTCTCTATCTTTCCCTGGAGAGTAGTTTAGAGTATTTTCACTTTTCGAATGTTTTAAATGTTTTATGTAGAAACATTTTTTTAATCTTTTATTTTACAATGTTTAAAATCTGTTATCGTGGAAAGTTAAATACAGGACATTTTAAAATATTTATTACATATATTTATATATACAAATATCTAATAAAATATTGAATATTAATTTAATTGAATATTTATTAGAATAGATATAATATACACGCATATATATGCAAACAAAAACTTTTATTTTGTATGCAATTAATTGCTATTTGACAGCACTAGTTTAAAAAAAAAAAACTTATTATAGAATCTTTTAATTTAGAATCTTAATCTTCATTTAAAAAAAACATTTCATTTAGAACCTTATATTAGAATTTTTCCTTGAAGCTTCTTTTAAATGCTTGTATTTTAGAATATTTATGACTATGAAACAGTGTTGTATTTCAATATGACCCAGTACCAGTCTAAGTCTAGCTTGTTAGTCTTTATTATATTTTGATATCCCTAGATACGGATTTAATAAACCTGATTCCTGAGTCCTAATCCAGTAGCATGATGAGAAATTATTCATTCCAGTACCGCAAACTTTATGAGACGAGTTACATACTGACATTTAGCACTTGGCAATGAATGCAGCAGTAATAAGGAGCCTTATAAGGAGAGACAGACAGAAGTATTATGTCCTGCATTCATGACACGATTAAGAAATACTGAAGCACAGACACAAGGAGGTGGTCTTCAAGATAACTTTTAGATGTGCGTGTTTGCCTTGGCAGGGTCGTGTGTGTGTGTGTGTGTTTAGGTTCTGTTCTGAGCTGTGAGTGATGATGTTTGGACAGAACGGTAGGGAAATACCATAGGGATGTTATTTTGACACTGCGAGGAAAGCTGGCACGAGGAGCTTGATTTGCCACATCCACAGCCTCGCAAACTCCAGCGGCGTATCCGATGACACCACAACAGGAGCTTATTGTCGTACATTATCGCTTCGTGAAAGGTTAGTTTAAGGTTAAAGAGACTTTTATTTACAACAAGAAATGCGGGTTTTATCGCCGTTGTTTATGTAAATGATGACAGAATTTTCATTTTGACACAAAACTCGCCTCAAGCGTACCACATTTATTTGCATGCTGCCATATGTCGGACAAACGATCTTGTCGTTGAAGCTAATTTACAGTTAAAAGTTTCCATTGCAGTGAATGGATGCCGCCGGTGTCTTGCAAAGTGAAAAGCTGCACGTTTGTAAGAAGCAGACTGTTTTTAATCAGCTGCTTGGCACCCATTCACTCCCATTGAAAAATCATCTACGTCTAGGATGTCCAAAGGGTGAGTGCATTTCCAGCTAATTTCGGGTGAGCTTTTCCTTTAATAAAGTCTCACAGAGAGGAATATTTGCTTTCCCCTCGAGTTTCATCCTTTCTCATATCCTCTCACCTTCCGCTTTGTCTTCTCAGCGTCTACACAGTCTTCTCTCTTTGACATTTGCGAGTGCCAAGGAATTTAGGAAGCCACTAGAAAGTATGAACCGCACGCACACAGGAAGGTATCCGTATTAGTTTACACGGTTAAATACGCATTAAGATATTTTCTTCTTCTCCGTGAAGCCTTCAGCTAGGAATGAGGATGCAATCAAAACAAAACTTCTCATTTTGTGCATGAAAAGGAAAGCAAAGTTCAAAGTCCAGCCGGGCGCTCAAACAAACGACAAAAAAGGCACTGAATTGGGGCTTTCAGTTGTGTTTTCGAAGGATTTTATTGCTTCTGAGTATCGCGCCGGGCTTTCCTCTCAACTTAATTAAATGCAATTAAACACTAAACGCCATTCTGAGCCACGCAGAGATGATTATCACATGTTTGAATGACACGGCTCACGAGGCGCCTGCTTTCCATATCAGCTTGCTATCACAAACTAGCGCTGAAATCTGCACAGATTAAATATACAGGATACTAACAGACATGTGTTTCACATTTCAGCCTCTAATACGTCTCGATTTGGTGTTTCAGAGAAATAAAGAGTTTTTTTGCCAACATCTGAGTGTGTTTAATGTAATTGTACGATTTATGGGTGCATTGCCTTTCTATGTATTTATAACCTAAATGCATCACTTGCTCTTAGGAAGCTTTGCTTCTGCCCTCACTTCTGTATTGTATACATTTTTTAATCCCTTATAATGACAGTTTTATGACCCAGACAAGATAGCTGATTGCTTCCTCCCTCTCTTGGACTAATCACCGACACGCCACTGAGTAAGAATCAGAAACAGTCGGTAAAACCAGAAATAATAGCATCTAATCTCCTTTACGCCCGTGTGACTAAACAAGATTTGTGTTTTACTACCTTTGAACTCCTGTCGAGCGGACCAAAATAAACCTGTCTGTGGCCATTTGTTTGCTGAGCTTTCCTACTGCCAGAGTAGAACCAGCTCTTAAAATAGAAGCAAACGCCACCGAAATATGCTTTCTCTGAGAGAAATAGAAGCCGGAGCGGTCCAGACGCAATGCTTTTGTCCTGCTGCGGTCAAAACACTTGAAGTCATCGGCTGTCCAGAGCTTTTCATTTATTCCACAGTGATTATATAGCATTTGAGAATGTGTGCATGTGTATAAAAGGCATAAACAGTCTTAAAAATAAAGGTTCTAATTTGGACTATACAGGGTTTTGCAGAACTTTTTCTGTAGTCCTTTAGAAAACCACTGGAGCCTTAAAGAACACATACCCAAAGTACTGCAGTACTGAAGCATTAAGAACTTGTTTTAGTCCCATATGGCAACTTAAGAACCCTGTTTAAAGCGACTTTTGCTGTATTAATGTAGTAATGCTGGTAATATGCACAAGCACGCGCACTTTACACTCAAGTGCACCAGCATCAAACCCTCTGAACCAGCGTGTTTGGAAAACAGATCAATGTTATAATCTAACTTTGAAAGTTCTTGGAGATCGTTTCTTGTGTATAAAAAGCAACAGGGCTACTCCTCCTCTGCCTGCTGAATGAATATATGCGTAATGTAAACACGAGCTGTAATACATAGGAGTAGTTGGTCGCGTGAACTTGAGATTGGAAATGTAGAGATGTTCACGCTAACGCTGTGAAATGAGCCTCCAAATGTGTTAAAACACGACACGAGTGTTATTTCTCGTCTCGTTCACTCTTTAAACTTTGAGTTTCACTCACCAGCTCGAGCGCATCAGCGGCTCGTTGGAGATAAGCGACGCACCGAGCGCGTTCCGTCAGTCCTGCGTTTATTTATCCAACAACTCCCGCTTCTTTGCGAACGATATGTAGTACGTCTCATGTATGCTGGAGTGGAGTTGATGTTCAGTTTTGATAGAGAGTCCCTTTGTAAAGTTCAGTCCGAGTGTCCGTGGAGAGACTCCGGAGTGCAGCTCTCGCCTCGCGCTTTAACTTCACTCTGGGAGGAGCGGCGGGAGCGCGCGAGCGCGTCAAACGAGGCGACGCTTATGTACTCACTCCCGGCGTGTTTTTTTTTTTTTTTTTTTTTTTTGGTTTTTTTTTTTTTTTTGATTTAAACTCGCCGGACCGGTATGCGCAGAGACACGCGCTGACATTTGTGCTTTTGCATACCCTTCATTTACATCGCTGTAGTGCTTAGTGTGTTAAAAATATACCACAAGCTTTCGAAATATTGGTTGCATAAAATTCATGTTCTGACACACGATATGTATGCTTTGCATACCTTTTATTTGCATCATTGTAAAGTGTGAAAAATCCACCACGCTTTAAAATGTGCTACTGCTACACACTGTATTATATACATCTATCTATCTATCTATCTATCTATCTATCTATCTATCTGTATCTATCGCTCTATCTATCTGTATCTATCTATCTATCACTCACTCTATCTATCTATCACTCTATCTATGGTAAGTTCAGTAGTCTCTGGCTCTTTGTTGTTGTGAATGGATTTAAGTGATCTTGTAGAAGTTCTGCAGTCTTCATTACAGTCAGTGTATCTTAGATCATGTGTTATGAACGCAAAACCACAGAAAGCTGCTCTGAAGACTCTTCCCATGCTGAAATCTTCCCTCACAGCTCTTGATGGTCCAGTAACTGAGCTATAAACCATCAGCTGCTGTGTGCTTGGGAACACAGTACAGTAGTAACAGTAACTCTATTGAGATCTCCATCACAGTGATGAGACTGCTGTCTTGTTCCATGTAGTTGTGAACTGAACCTAAGAGCTGGATGTATAATGAGGAAACAGTAAAACGCTATTTAACCAAGTTTAGCATGTCGGCTTCGCAGAAGTATGTCATCCACCACATATGTCCTTTCTGTGATGTGTATTTACAGTGTATGAAGCGCACATGCAGACAGCACATCTGTGACACATAACCTTGAACGGCAGGAACAGATAAATGATTTCATGCGTGTTTAGCACAGATCCAATGCTAGGCTAAACTGTGTGTAAATCCTCCTCATGCAGATTATCAGAAGAACAGAGTATCTCACTTGCCGTTTAGAATAGCATACAACCATACAACCATGCTATTTTTTTGACAGTAGTATGTAGTTTTAAGCAGAAGATGTCCATCTGATGTCACTGGTGATGGATCCTTCATCCTGTTTAAGGTGTGTTTACGTCTCGAGCGCTCAGATGAAAGCTCTCGGCGCTCGCTGGTTTGGGTTTAAGGTGCAGTAAATCTGGTAAGATCAGGGGAAGTTTAGACTGCACAGACAGGCTGTTGATGGTACTGAAGGATTCAGTATGTGACAGGTGTCAGCGGGACAGAGGAACACTTCATGTGTTTATCAGCTCTTTGTGTGTGTGTGTGTTGTTTCCACATTCACATCCAAACACTCGTCTGTCATTACTCTTCACTAAAATAAACATTTGAGGTTTCTTCCTCCTGCACATTCTCTCATTCTCCGCATTTCTGTTTCTCTCAGTCTCAGCTTTTTAGCATGACAAATATATATATATATTCCGGCATGTATTGCCAAAGAATTTGCATACAAAAATACTAATTAAAGAGTTCAAAGCAGTCTGCACATAGGCTTTTACTATAGATTTTCCTTTCTTTTTATATATTTTTTTCTCACATTTTTTTAATTTCCTTATTTTAATTGTTTTTTTGTTTATTTATTTAAAAAATAAATTAAAATATGCTAAAATTATCATAAGATCTTTTTTCCTTTTCTTCCTTTTATAATTTTCACTGTAAATTTGTTTATTTATACAATAATACAAAAAAACTGAACAAAAATAAAATACCAGTGTGTTTCTTTTTAATTCAATTAAATGTTTTTATTTAATTTAATTTAATTTATTTATTTATTTTTTCTTTTCTTTTCTTAATAAAAAAGTCTAAGTCTAAAAAAGTCTAATATATCTTGTTTGCGTCGTCTAAATTTAGTAACTCTGCCTACTTTAATTTTACTTTAACTTGTCCACTTTTCCTTCTTTACCTTCTTCATATTTACTTTTCGTCCATTATTTCTACTTGATTCACTCACATTCTTCCTTAAATTACACTTATTTGCTGTACTTTCTTGCTTTGGATACTAACTAACTGTATCTTAACAAGGCTCTCAGTATAGCGTAGGAAAAACTGTCTCAGTTCATCAGTGTTTCTGGATGATCTCTGCTCACCTGGCTCTTCAGTGTAAGTCTGAGGTTTGGAAACATACAGTAGTGAACTCTGGAAGTGCTGAAACATACAGTATTTAGTGTTTTCAGAGATGGCCATTAGCATGAGTGACAGAAATTCATTTGGTTTTTATTTGCCATAGTTTAACTGGACTGGACTGGACTGTGAAAACCAGGTGTTCGTGTCCAGTGCCAAACTCCTGTCTTATATGAAGACGACAGTACATCAGTATTTATAGAACCGACTCCTGTAATGACGTTTCCACCTGGTCCTCTCTGCTCATATAATGACACGCTCAATTGTTGGCGATTCTTCCCGTAACGCATTCATTGATAAATGCGAAACAAAGAGCTCAGACAGAGACAGAGAGCTTGAGGAAAGCCTGTGAAGTGCTGATGGTTAAAGAAGAAGCGGTTCAAACACAGACAGACCCTGACCCCGTAACCAGAGCCCACTGAATCAACACCACGCTTCTGTCACATGTCATGAGATGTCACCTACACGGGGTTCCCACAGCCCTTTTGGAGTCCGTGCCTGTTAGTGGGAGCATCTCATGAAAAAAAAGTTTGTATTTCATCCCGAAATTAAAATGACTTGAAGTGTATAAAGAATATGAATGATATTGGTAACACTTTAGAATAGATTCCTTGTTAATAGTTAGTTAATGTAATGGGTAAGATTAGAGATGTAGAACAAAGTCATGTAAATAATGCATTAATATGTGCTAACAAATGACTAATATTCCAGTAATATGCATGCTAATAAGCAACTTAAGAGACCCTAAGATAAAGTGTTACTGAAATGTTTTTGAGAATTGAAGATTTTATTGCATGGCAATTTCCTCCTCAAATCTAGATTATCCTAATGTAAGAAAAAAAAAAAACATATTCTCCTGTCTTGGCTCAGAAAATAGACCTAAATTGTGTGCATCAAATATGATAAAGGCTTAAAATTTAATTAAATATTTTCAGAAAGGAAAGAAAAATGTACTTTAATCATGAAAATAGTGTCACATTGTGAAAATATTCATAAAAAAAATTATTCTGCAAAATATATGAATCATAAATTCCTAATGTATGCATACTTATCTAATAATTGCTTTAATAATTGTTAATGGTTTAAATTAATTGAGTATTTACACATTTCACTTTTACTTGCTTGCTTATTTACCTAAAGAAGTGTTTTAATTGAATGTTAATTTGCTTTACATACTTTAATGGCACACCCTGCACACTTTCTACTTTGACCTTTGCACTTTTACTTGCTTGCTTTATAAACTTACATGGCAAAATGGTTTGGAAAATATGCTTTCCACAAAATATGGTTGACCTATTTCTTATGATTTAAGCGTGGCACGACAGACTCTTAAAACCGTGCTTTAAATTAATTATATAATTTAAATCATATATTTTTGTAATGTGAAACTGAGAATTGGGTGTGGAAAATGCACTTAATTATCATAAAAATAATGTCACGATGGAAAAATATTCCAATAAAAATAGGCTTTTTGCTGAAAAAAATGCTTATGTATATATTCATTTATTAATTTGACATATCTATGAATTGTTATATTTAATTGTTTTCATTATGTTGAACTCTCAATGCAAAAAAGTTCCTAAAAATAGGCTTTCTGCAAAATACAGTTTATCTTTTTCTGGAGTGAAATATGAGCCGGATATCTTGAATATCGTGAGCCGTGAAATATCAGCATGTTCTTGACGAGTGATATTTATGATGGGATGAATTAGCCTGACAGAGAGAAAGTCCTTTATCCGTGTGGATAGGACTAGTGTGAAAGAACGGGGGAGAAGTTAAGAGAGAAACACTGTGATGACAGTCAGAAGAGTTATATCAGGTTGAGAGAGAGAGGAGTGGTTCGTTCTCATGGGAGAGGCTGGGAATCTCCGCTTTTTGTCTTCATTTCAGTGTTTCTCAGCTCTCAGTCGCTGCACATGTTGACTGGCACATATAGGAGGCTCTTTTGTGTGGCCCCCAGGAACTCAAATAACATGATTTACCACACAGAAGACTTGACTCATTTGATTTCAGTTTTACTTTAAAGGTGCCCTAGAATGCATTGAGAGAATATTGTAAATTGTTGTCTGATATGTACATAGAAGGTATGTAGCTT
>JAUCMS010000062.1:1993261-2003959 GCA_032357445.1 Enteromius radiatus
AATGGGATGGCACTTCAGTTCATAGAATGAGTAAAGGCAGGTGAGCGAAAACTTTTGGTAATATAGTGTATATATAAGGGCTGTGAGAGTTAAATTAATTAAAGATAATAGTTCCATATTTTTTAATCCATTAGTCTATTTTTTGGGTCTCTTTGAATATACGTCTCAGTTCCTTTGAAATAAAAGTAAAAAAAAATTTTATTAAAATTTAAAATATATTTTATATTTATGAAAATTTTAAAATAGTAAATATATAGTTATTTTAATTATGAATATATATATATATATATATAGAGAGAGAGAGAGAGAATATTTTATAAGTTCATTTACAATAATAATTCATCTTCACAAACTTCTTCTCAAACTCTCAAATCTCAGTCAAACTCTCGGTGCTTCTGTATTCAAATATGGAAATGAACAGCTTAGACATTTTTCCAAAAATCTGAATAAAACCATGCAACATGAGAGTAGCCTAAATGATGCCAGAATAAAACATTAAAAGTTGCATAAGATAATTTTGGCGAGGGCTGCAGGGCTGGATGGGGCCGGCCCTGCTTTTCTGTAGTATTCTGTGGTTTGTGATCATCAGTTATGTCCCACGCTCCGAGTTGATTGATGTGGGTGAAAGGTTTGATCTGGTTTCTTGGAGTGAAGCAGAAACACACCCCGCTCCCAGCAGCATGTGACTCGAAATAGACACTGGAGTTCGTGCCGTGACCCCCGGCCTCGGCGGCTCGTGCCTTGGGCGTCAGACGGTGGACGGATCAATGTGGCTTTGTATGTGTGAAAGAGGACCAGATTCCAGTCTGGGGTCAAACAGACAGAATTAAATGAGCCCCGAAGTGAAGTTTTCACATGTTTCGTGTCTCATCAATGCAATATTTTGTGGGGTTCTGAACTCATTTCGCTGCTTATTCTGCCGCCTAGTGGAGAAAGGACGCAACTGATTATTTTCCCTCTTCATAAACAAACCTTTTTCCTCACGTTAAATTCATTGTCTTCCTGAATCCGCTAGATTTGGACGAATTAAACCTGTGGTTAAATTTAGAGCAGCATAATGTACTGTAGAAATTATTCCTCAAATGAAATATTGTCTTGTTAATTCACTAACTGAAGTCAACGACCACATAACAAGCAAATGAATAGCAACACTAAAAACTAACCAGAACACCTTAGCCTCTTTATTTATCTAAAGAAATAGTAAATGTTTATAACGTGAAAATTCAAATCAGTGCTCTAGAAAAAAAGCAATTCAATTATCGCCCTCTGGTGGTGGCTGCCATGTTGAGACGCTTATAACAATACAAATTATTAATTTACGGGCAACTGATATGTTTTCAGGTTCAATGTTCCTAAAATAACATTATTGTACAAATGTTTTGGATATGTCATTTTTTTTTGGATTAAAAAAATAAAAACAAAACAGTAAAATTTCTAAATATTACTATAATTTAAAATATCTATTTCCTATGTCCATATATTTTAAAATGTAATTTTTATTATAATATAAAAGCTGAATTTTCAGCTACTCTAGTCTTTAGCGTCACATAATCCTTCAGAAATCATACTGATTTTCTGCTTGAGAATTTATTATTATCAGTGTTGAAAATTATTTTGAATATTTTCATACGTACATTTTAATTTTTTAAATCAATTTAGTGCATCCTTTCTGAATAAACATATTAATTTCTTTAAAAAAAAAAACATGAAAAGTCCTGCAGCATCATTATTGATCTGTTTTTATCCGCAGGACTCTGGTGCCTCTGTTTGATCCAGACTCTGGACTGCTCATCGTGTCTGGAAATGTATGTGAGCATTTATTAACACATTTAAATCTGACTTCAGTATGAATGCTGTTATTAATCGTGTTTTTGTTTTTTTTCAGGGTGAGAGTGTGATCGACTGTTTCGAGGTGAACAGCAGTGAGCCCTTCCTGTCTCAAGGTAACACACACTCTTGTTTCTGGATGCTCCGGCTCTTTGTTCGGTGTGTCCTGAAGCCGCTCTCTCTCTGTGGTTGTCAGTGAGTCACTGTTTGACGGACGTGTCGACTCGTGGCTTGGCTCTGGTGCCGAAGCTGGCTCTGGACGTCAGCTGCTGCGAGGTTTTGCGTCTGATGCAGCTCACAGATAACTTCATAGTGCCCATCAGCTACCAGGTGCCTCGCAAGGTGAGAGTGAACACACATCCAGCTCTTATAGACAGACTGAGAATGTACAAGCTCCTAATGTGCTTGATTATCTTACACTAGTTATGTTCGATAAGCTGATAATATGCAACAGATGCCATTTCCGACCTGTATGATGCATTCACTCAGTCTGAGCACGTTATGTGTGTTGTGTGCATCAGGCAGGACAGGACTTTCATGCAGACTTGTATCCGGATACTGTGGGTCACACTCCGGCCATGACGGCAGAAGACTGGTGGAAAGGAGAGAACAAACCGGTACTGACCACTGCTATTTTAATCATAGGAAAATCAATGCATAGCAAAGGATTTCTTACTGAAAACTGAAGTATGAAGGAAAAAGGGGAAGTATACTCAAGCTACATGAACATTCGAAGATATATTTACCTCTGTGACACAGGTGGAGCGAGTCAGTCTTCACCCGAGCAAGAGGCCAAAGCTGGCCGCTCCATCAGCTCAGGAGAAAAAACCAAAGGATCTTCCGCGTGTCAAGAGCAAAGAGGTCTGTGGAGGAACACGAGGAGAAAAGTGTACTTGCCAGACATGATGGTCTTACAGTGTGTTTGTGTGTTTATGTCAGGAGGCCTCGACCTCCAGCAGTCCCCTCAGCACCCCCAGCAGCAGCGCGGCCCCGTCCCGCTCCCCGTCCTCCACCAGCGGCCTATCGTCCGGCTTCCTGCCCAGCCCCAGCCAGAGCTCCCGCGCCATCCAGAGCATGCTCGGTCACTCGCTCACTTCATTTACACTGACAGCTCGTTCACTTTGACATATAGCTTTTGAAAGTTTGGGATCAGAACGATTTTTAAACAAAGTTTCTTGCTACATTTCTGTGATCAAATATAATTCTAATAATATTATCAGTCTATTGGAACGATTTCTGAAGGATCATTTAACACTTTAGACTGGAGTTAATGGCTATATACACATAATAAATACACACAGGTATGTGACCCTGGACCACAAAACCAGTCATAAGTGTCAATTTTGCCAAATTGAAATTTATACATCATCTGAAAACTGAATTAATAAGCTTTGCATTGATGTGGTTTGTTAGGATGGGATACAAAACAGTTAAATATTGAGAAAACCACCTTTAATGTCCTTAGCCATGCATATGATCAAAAATAACATTTTGAATTATTTATGGTAGGAAATTGACTAAATATCTTTATTTAATATCCTAATGATTTTTCGCATCATTATATCAATAATTTTGACCCATGCAATGTTTTTCTAGCAATTGCTGCAAATATGTACCTGTGCTATTTTTGCTCCAGGGTCACATATACACTGCCCTCCATTAATATTGGCACCCTTGTGGCCCACATGTATTGGAGAAAAACATTTATTTCACAATGGGTTTTTCTCCCTATTTTCAATTGTTTTACTTCAATGATAGGTTAGGATTTTGTGAATTTTTTGAATGAAAGATCAAAAGGATAAACAATGCAGATTTATTTTCACAGCCACCTTTGCTCAGATTTACCAAGGGTGCCAATATTAATGGAGGGCAGTGTATTACCCAAACAAAAATTGAACTGCGATTATCGTTAGAGCAAAAAAAACATACATTTCTGTCAGTTATGATCAATTGAATGCATCCTTGCTAAATAAACTAGTATTATTTATAAAGATCATTACAAAGCTGAACCGTATCAAGTTTTTGGCCGTGTAAATCACACATGGTTTTCTGTGATTCGCAGGCCCAAGCTCCAAGTTTCGCCACATCCAGGGGGCTGTTTTGCACCGGGACACTCACATCACTAACCTGCGCGGGCTTCATCTGACCACACCGGGAGAGTGCGACGGCTTCTGTGCCAACGGTCAGCGCGTGGCAGTGCCTCTCGCCATCGCCGGAGGGCAGATCGCTGTCTTTGAGGTGCATCCTCTTCTCTTTTCTTCCGAATCTTTGATTTGTTTACAGTATCTCACTGCTCTCTCTGTCTGCTTCTGCAGCTGTCCCAGCCCGGAAAACTGCCGGACACCACCCTGCCCACCATCCAGAACTCCGTCAACGTGGCAGACTTCTGCTGGGACCCCTTTGACACACACAAGCTGGTCGTGGGTGAGTTTTCATCAGCCTTTTCAAAACGGCCACATCTCTGATTCTGGATTCTGATTGGAAAAGAAACGTAATGCTGTCTGAGCACTGATATCTGAATGTCTCAAAGCCGGTGATGATGCTAAGATCCGCGTGTGGCAGATTCCCAAAGGAGGCCTGAGCGAAACCCTGACCGAGCCGGAGCTGGTTTTGCGTGGTAAGAAACTGGCACATGTGACTTCTGAACTGTAGCGGTAGTACCTCTATAGTGTTTGATTGACATGCACCTTGACCAATGACAGGACACACGGAGAAGATTTACTCAATCAAGTTCCACCCCCACGCGTCCGGTCTGCTGGCGTCCTCCTCCTACGACCTCTCAGTGAGACTCTGGAGCCTGGAGACCGGAGAGGAAGTCAAGCGGCTCAGTGGACATGAGGATCAGGTCCGTCCGTCTGTCTTGTCTAGTCAGTTCTGTAGACATCAGGGCAGCTTACCATGTTCTCTCACAGATATTTGGCATGGCTTGGAGTCCAGACGGGAAACTGCTGGCCACTGTGTGTAAGGACGGAAAAGTGCGACTGTACGACCCACGCAAGTCCACCCTGCCCATCCAGGTAAGTTCAGCATCAGGTTAATATTATTAAACTTAGAAAGGAAAATAAATAGTATCTTTCTGACCAAGTTCTGTTTATGCAGGAGGGCCCAGGACCCGAGGGCCAGAGAGGAGCCCGTGTAGTATGGGTCTGTGATGGCAAGTACCTGCTGGTTTCAGGATTCGACAGGTACAGTGTAACGCAAATTTAGCCAAAATGATCATAGTGTTGTTACTCTCAGGCATATTTCCTTTACAGCCGCAGTGAAAGGCAGCTGTACCTGTTCTCCGCTGACTCCTTGGCATCCGGGTCTGTGGCTTCAGCACCTGCTGATGTGTCTCCCTCGACCCTTATTCCATTCTACGATCCCGACACCAGCGTCCTCATCCTCACTGGGAAGGTGAGGGCCTTGCAGAGCATTACAATTGCCCATTGGTTTATAGTAACCAACAGATTGATGGAACGGTGTGTTTATTTGTCCTTTGGTCTTTTAGGGTGACACGCGTGTTTATATATACGAGATCGTGCCTGAAGCGCCGTACTTCATGGAATGCAGTAGTTTTAATTCTTCTGAACCACACAAGGTATTATTGTTGGTGCTGTTGTTAATGATACAGAAAGCAGAAAACTGTTTTACTAACATCTTACTGTGTCATACAGGGGTTGTGTTTCCTGCCGAAGACTGAATGTGATGTGCGTGATGTGGAAGTGGCTCGAGCCATCCGACTTGGCAAGACCACCATTGAACCTGTGGCCTTCAGAGTGCCTCGTGTCAAAGTAAGAGTGACCCTAGAATCGGAAAACTAATTGTTATTATTAATTTTCTGGATACCTTTAGTTTGAATACTTTTTCAGCTTTGTTTTTCATGCTGAATGAACTAACGAGTCTGTCTTGGCTCCACAGAAAGAGTTTTTCCAGGATGATGTTTTCCCAGAGACTGCAGTGTGGTGGGAAGCATCTCTGACCTCTGCTGCCTGGCTCTCGGGCTCCAACGGACAGCACCGCAAAATCAGCCTTCGGCCTAAAGACATGACACCCGGTACAGCTCCACATCCCCTGTCTGAAATCTGCTCTGTGCTTGTGGTGTTACAACACCCTTCCTTATGATCCTCATGTCTTCTTTCAGTGAGTGAAGCACCAAAAGAGGCTCCTGTTAGGAAGTACCTGCCCTCCTCCGTCTATCTGGAGGAAAAAACTGATGAACAGAAGAAAGAGGAGGTATCTCTTATCTATCTATCCATCCATATTGTTTGTTCATGTTGTCCGTGTCTGTCTGTGGTTTGTTTGTTTTTTCGTTCTATCTGTCTATTGTTTGTTCCTTCATCCTATCTTGTTTGTTTGTTCTGTGTGTCTGTCAATCGTTTGTTTGTTCATTCTGTTTGTCTATAGTTTGTTCATTATTTATATTTCTTTAGTGTGTTCTGTGTGTGTGTCTGTCGGTCATTTGTTTGTTTGTTCATTCACTCTATCTTTGTCTATAGTTTGTCTGTTTGTTCGTTCATTCGATCTGTAGTTTGTTCTGTCTGTGTATGTGTATCTATGGATGGTTTGTTCTGTCTGTCTACTGTTTGTTTGTTCTGTCTATACTGTATGTCTGTCTTTCTCTCTCTGTCTATCATTTGTTTGTCTGATGTTTGTTTGTTCTGTCTGTCTATTGTTTGTTTGTTCTGTCTGTCTTTTTATCGTTTGTTTGTTTGTTCCCTATAATTTGTTAATTAATTCTGTCTGTGTCTATTGTTTGTTTGTTCATTTATTTTGTCTTTCTGTAATTTGTATGTTCTGTCTGTCTGTTTGTCTCTATCTTTTTTTTTATTTCAGTCGCTTGTTTGTTCATTCTGTCTGTCCATCATTTGTTCTGTCTGTCTCTCTCTGTGTCTATCATTTGTTTATTTTATCTGTGTTTGTTTGTTCTGTCTATCTGTCGTTTGTTTGTTTATTCATTCTCTCTGTTTGTTATCTGTGTCATATCTTCTTTCTGTCTCATTTTTTGTGTGTTTCTTGCAGTTGCTCAGTGCCATGGTGGCGAAGCTGGGAAACAGGGAAGACCCTCTGCCGCAGGAGTCATATGAGGGGGTGGATGAAGACGAGTGGGTGAGTGAAGAACCGACCCCACAAACACACACACACTCACCAAATGATTCACGATACACTGCAAACCATCTAAATCCTGTCTGTGTGTGTGTGTGTGTGTGTGTCTGTTTCAGGATGACTAACACACAAGCCTTGCCTCACGGTCCAGTCAGGGTGCCAGCGGCAGACACGGGGCGTGCCTGCTGTATTTCAATCTTGCCATTCCAGGGTGCCAACGTACCTCTGAATCTCCGATACGCTTCTCCTGCCGTCGGCTTCAGCTCCATACTGCCTGCTGATTCATTCTCACACACACACATTCTCAATCCACCCATCATCTGTCTGCATTAGTTTAACTGGAGTATTAATATGTTATTAGTGGTTAAAATGATTCTTCGGAGATTAAACGCATTCCTATGCATAGCTCAGACGTTCATCTCAGATGTGGTGCACATTTACAATATGACAGTTTAATTATGGCCATCAGTTTTGTACTGCTGTAATTGACTGTATAATGGCTGCATGATAGCACATGCCTTCCTCAGTCTGTAACACAAAACCTCTCTAAATATTTTCATCGGTGAAAAGTGCATTTATTACAATCATTTGACTATTGAAATGGTTAAATGTATGTTTTACATTAATATTGTGGTCATTTGTTGGATTAAATGTCACCTTCTTAGCCGTGTTAGGTGTCCTTTAATAAGTCTTGAACAATATTGTCTGTGTACCTCTAAATGAATGATCTGGAGACTGTTAAAAAAACACTCCTTTTAAAACTGGACAATACTGCTTTTTGTATATTTTATTCTGCTCAACCTCATTAACAGTGTTAACACAAATCTACTTCTCAAGGGTATTTTCTCCAATAATCAGGTCTATCACAAGGCAATACAAGTAATTGTGTTTTTTTTAACAGAACATGTTTACATATGCCAGGCAAGGAATCATGCATGTTATGGCACTTGTATACCGTGTGATGTCCAGTGCTTGACATGTGATCATGTAAACACACATAAATGGTAGTTGTTAATAGATAGGGTAAGGATCTGCTAAGTGTTTTTTAAACGTGATCTCATTTTGTTACCAATCTGATGTTTTTGGGATGCTTTTTCACAGCACTTGTAATCGCGTTCATATTAATACTTTATAGGCAATAATGTTTTTCACTCCTCTTTTGAATGGAATCAGTCTTGTGGGAACGTGGCCTCGAAATAAAACCTAAAATACTGATTTGAGTGGTGTATTTATTCAAGATCATCACTATCAAATTGCAATTGTGTTATTGTTATCATTATTATTATTAATATTATTTTATTACCATAAATTATTTAATATACATGAATTATATGACATATATCTATATATATAATCATTATTATTACATACATTTTCTAGCCTAGCCGGGCTGTCGCGTGCGTGATGACGTCACGCTCGCACGTCTCCGTTGACGCGATGTGAGCGGCTCGTGAATGTGTCCTCCAGCCGGCAGGTGTCAGTGTGTGTTGCGTGTGTTGGTTTTGTTTCTTCGCCGGTTTCATCAACCTTGATGGAGTTACACGTGAAAACATTTGTCCTAAACCGAGCTGTTTAACATCGTCACAGCAGATCAATATGGTATGTTCGATATTTATTTATCGATTGTAATTGTTTTATGATTTTGTGTCGGTAGTTCTGTATTTAATCTCTAGAAATGCTAGTAATGGATCATTCCATATACAGTTGATTTTAGGCAACGACCTTGCATTTCATTTTCATCGTAGAAGTAATGTCATATTACATTATGAACTAAAAATGGCTGTATGAATGCTTAATGCATCTTATGGCCGCAGAAGTGATATAAAAAGGATTTAAAGAGCCGGTTTGTGAAGCACTGAATCAACTTAAATGTGTTATATCGAATGCATGTATTTATTATTTCATATTTAATCTATTAAATAACTTTGCATCCTCACACATTCATCTGTAAGCCACTTTCTTAATGTTTCTATGTTCTGCTTTGTATTTGTGTCGTGTTTTTATGTCCATACAGGCCAAGTATCTGGCTCAGATCATTGTGATGGGGGCTCAGGTGGTCGGGCGAGCTTTTGCAAGAGCTTTACGTCAAGAATTTGCAGGTCAGTTCAAACAAATGCTATATTATGTTCATTTATTAATAGCGTATTAATGTTAGTAACGTTTATTATTAATCGATATCTCACCATTAGGTGCATGGTATTCGTTCTTGTTATTAATATCTGTTTGATGCATGCATTAAATACATTTATATGGCTATTTTATTATTTTGGGAGAATATGACAGCATTGCACTGCATTTACACTTTGATGTGAATGATCTCCAGTATGAGGAATGCTCTATTATTATGTGAAATATGACTGTAGTATGTTGTGTGATTGTAAACGCAGCCAGTCAGGCAGCTGCTGAGGCTCGGGGTCAAGCGGGCAGACAGTCTGCGGCTGCGTCTAGCTTCACGGGCATGACTTTACAAGAAGCCCAACAGATACTGAACATCTCCACGTTAACACCAGAGGAGATCCAGAAGGTGAGAGTCCATATTAACAATCTGTAATATAATTGGCATCAGCCTTGCGGTATTCACCCTCTAACGAAATGCTTTTTCATTTTTCTCCTCAGAATTATGAGCATTTATTTAAAGCCAATGACAAAGCTGTTGGCGGTTCGTTCTATATTCAGTCTAAGGTAAGCAATGAGACAATCATTCAGACTGGTCATATGTTTCTTCAAATCACAATAATGATAAAGCAGGATCTTTTGGTTCAGGGTCACCGTCTTTAGATGAAATAATAATGTGTGTTTGTCTTGGACTGTTGTGAAGGTGGTACGGGCTAAAGAGCGTCTGGATGAAGAGCTCTCCATTCAACAGCAGCATCAAACCAAACCACCAGATCAGCAGCAGCAGACATGAGCTCCATCTTCACACCCCTCCACTGTAATTATGACCCCAATAAAACTTCATCTTTTTGTACATTGCAATGTCAATCATTTCTTTATTCACCGGTCAGAGTGGAGGAGTATTTTCATCCAGTAGCTCAAGGAACTTTCTACCATGTTTAAAAATGTACATTACCCTTCAAAAGTTCGGTGTCTGCGTTTTTGAAAGGCTGCATTTATAGAAAACAATAGTAATATTTTGGGAAATATTGTTGCAAATTTAAATCAACTGTTTTCAAGTTGAATATATTGTAAGATGTCATTTATTTCTGTGATTTTCAGCATCATTACTCCAGTCTTCAGTGTCACATGATCCTTCAGAAATCATTATAATATGCTGATTTACTGCTTAAGAAATAGAAAGCTTTTGTAACATATGAATGTATTTAGTGATGTATTGTTTTTTTTGTTTTTTTAATGCATCCCTGTTAATTTTTCTTCTTTTTTTATGCATCCCTGTTAATTTTTCTTTTTTTTTCTTTTTTTAATGCATCCCTGTTAATTTTTCTTTTCTTTTTTTTAATGCATCCCTGTTAATTTTTCTTTTTCTTTAATGCATCCCTGTTAATTTTTCTTTTTTTTTTATGCATCCCTGTTAATTTTTTTTTTATGCATCGCTGTTAATTTTTTTATGCATCCCTGTTCATTTTTCTTTTTTTTTTAATGCATCCCTGCTAATTTTTTTTTTTTATGCATCCCTGTTAATTTTTTTTTATGCATCCCTGTTAATTTTTCTTTCTTTTTTTTAATGCATCCCTGCTAATTTTTCTTTTTCTTTTTTTAATGCATCCCTGCTAATTTTTCTTTCTTTTTTTAATGCATCCCTGCTAATTTTTCTTTTTCTTTTTTTAA
>JAUCMS010000062.1:2004059-2017762 GCA_032357445.1 Enteromius radiatus
TTTCTTTTTTTAATGCATCCCTGCTAATTTTTCTTTTTCTTTTTTTAATGCATCCCTGCTAATTTTTCTTTTTCTTTTTTTAATGCATCCCTGCTAATTTTTCTTTTTCTTTTTTAATGCATCCCTGTTAATTTTTCTTTTTTTTTAATGCATCCCTGCTAATTTTTCTTTCTTTTTTTTATGCATCCCTGTTAATTTTTCTTTCTTTTTTTTATGCATCCCTGTTAATTTTTCTTTCTTTTTTTAATGCATCCCTGCTAATTTTTCTTTTTCTTTTTTTTTGGTGACCTCAAACCTTTGAAAAGTAGTGTTCATGTTGAAAGGAATGATCTGGATTTAATATAAGGTAATATAAAATTCATTACAGGCTTAATGTAGATTACCACAGAAGTCATTTAACACTGTCAAAACTAGGAAAATGTAGGCAAAACCTTGGAGATATAAACTTTTGGATGGATTTTTCTCTTTTGGCTGCATTTCACAAACATAGACTTCTGTGCAGCTGTACACGATCCAATCTGGATGATGCTTGTCTGTGGCAATCAAAAGTGTGCAGGAGATGAAGGTTATTTATTTATTCTGAGCTTTCCTTATCTTCATACATTTGGCCTTCATTAAATGTAATTCTTTTACCTTCATTAACTACTGTCAGTGAAGCGGTATACAACATGTAATGAATTTTCACTGGTTGTTTTTTACTGTAATTAATATTTAAATTTTAATATAATTATGTATAGCTCCATTTTTGCCCAAATAGTGCATGTGTTATGAATGTAGTCTGTACATTAAAAAACAGCACAATATGCATCATGAATTAATGACAGCTTCAGACCTCTGAGATTTAATCCAGCTAATTACACTGAATATTTAACTAAGAAAATAGCTGAATATTGAACATATTTGTCCAAATTATACAGTGTTTTTCTTCAGGATCATATATCAAAGGGCAGGGCCATAAACACTGATTACTGTGATCCTCACAAACACTGTGTATTTACATTAAACTTACTGTTATTATGTATATTTCGGTTATTCAGATGTTGCGTCGAGCAAAAACAAACAGATGAAAGAGCCAAGAAAAATAGTCAATAGAAAAGAAAAACATCTCATCCGAGGCAAAGACCCTGATCTGAGTTATTACTGTAAACATTAGCCCTCTGTACAAGAATATCCCAAACAAAAAGACACAGCAAAGCGGAATTTATCAAATGCAAATTTATTAAACATTTGTTTCTTTTATTTTCATTGACATCCTTATCAATATCGTAATAAAAATCCTCTAAAACAGGAGCACACACCTATGTTGTACCAACTGGAGACTTTTACAGCTCTAAAATTCTGCATGTTCAGCTTTAGAACATGATGCTGGGAAAAAATATATTTATTTATATATATATATATTTATTTTCATATACTGTATTACATCTACATTTCAACTATAATAAAAGGCACTTGGAAAAAATTAAAATACTGATATTAAAATATCTCAAAAAATGTGCAAAAAGGAAAATAATAACAATGGATACTGGCCTTTCCAGGCCATAGTCTTTTTGTTAACCCTTTGTGCATCTCTGTGGCGTCAGAGAATGATTCTTATTATTAGTTAATTTGCTTTTAATTTGAGTTTTTTTTTTTTTTTTCTCCTTTCGATTCTAAAATGGTGCTTCATTTATGTACCGTATATAGTTATTTACATCATTGGAGCTTAACTGGAGTGAATATCTAAATTTAAACATCTAGCATCTCTGCCATTCGGTTTATTGCTTGCGTCTGTCACATACAGTTGCGGTAAATTCAGAGTCATTGGGGATGCACCATCATTTTGTTGTAGTCTCCTGCGTAAAACAGTGTTCAGAGTGCTCAAAGGGTTAAAGTTTCAAACAGCTTATCTGATATTGAACATTGATGTAGACCTTGATAGGTCTGTGTCAGTATCAGCTTTCTCCAGCCAACAACATGAGAAAAGGGATGGGCAAAGATGTTTAAGACTTGTTTAAAGGATGCAAGGGTTAATAAACGTCATTACCGTTTAAATACCATGTAAATACATGCTGATGTCAAACCTGAGAGGATTGTGTTTGATTACTGCATGTATTTGCACGTTAGAAGCACAGGGTTAACCTTTTCTTGGCTTTAACCGAATAAATAAATATAATCTGGGGCCGTGTAAGAGTCAGTGGCCTACTTTTGAAATTTGGCGCACGATCAAGATGTGGACGTGTCGATTGGTTGAATGTCCTTTATACAAGACATTAACGTATGCAAACTATGATTATGGGCTAAATGTGAGGGCTTCTTACTAAAACCCTTCCCACAAACTTATCTGCCATCACCTCCTGTTATTTCTCCCCATTTTCTCGCAATTCATCAGTTAGAGAAAGCTGAACACAGAATAGCGATAGCAGAAATTAAGCAACTTCAACATCAGGAAATGTCACGTCCAAAAACAAAACAAAAAAAGTCAGTACAACAACACAGCATTAATTGTATAGTTTCCACAAATGATAAAACAAAAATAATTATGGAATAAGACTCTTGAGTGTAAAAATGGTTTGGAGGCAAGGGCAGGGTACATGCTTTATGGAAGTGCGATTATTTCAGTCGGAATGTTTTTACATTACATTCATTTGTTCTAATTCTATTTATTTTTTTCCAATCTATGAGTAATGGACATTACTGAAAGATGCTCTAAATATGTAATCTCTGTTACAGAAGTACTTCTACTGAGAAGACTGAGTTCAGGAGAGAAGACTAAATCGAACATTATTTTAATCTGAATGAGATTTTGATTGCGACATTTTTAGCATCAACAGAGGATGACGAAGACTGCGTCAAGTCTCTCTAACATGACCCACTTCAGAACTTCAATTCACCCGTCAACACAAGAATCGTAGATGGCATCATAAAATGCACAATGTGAAAGTCTTCCTTAAAAACAGAATCTGTCTTCTGAGTTTTGATTTTCATTTTATATGATGTATCACGTAATTTCACATCATGCAACTGGGGAAAATCAGGGGGTCAAATCAGGCACGGATCACTGAACGGACCGGCGGGGCTGTTGCCCAGGGGCCCTAGGGGTGCAGCGGGCCCGCAGACGCGCTGCCCAGGGCCCACTCTACGTTCGTGTGAACGTTGTCTGAACATTTTGCTCAAGGAGCAAAGCGAACGTTGAGGGAATGTTGCGTGGAGGTTTCGCTCAGGGGGTGATGCCATCGTTTTGCAAACCCGACGCTGTCCCAGGGGCCCGCACGAACCATGATCCGTCCCTGGGTCAAATGTGACATTTTTAGTACTTGGATTTGCGTAAGGTGGCATCGGGGGTAATTCTGAAACTTGAGTCCTCGCTCTAGAGTTTGATGCATTGGAGAATGTTGATGTGGGTCATGTTAAATCAAAATGCTATCTTTTGGCCACCTGCATAGTGCTTTCTACACTTTATTATTAAGTCCCTACTTTAATCTCTGGGTTTATTTTTAGCACAGTGATTTAACATGGGGCAAACTGTGAAAGCAAAGTTATTTTAACCAAACTATGCCCTTCGTCGTTGTTGACTGTTGTATTGCAAGTGTCAGCTTGTCCACTGGGATAACGGTTATTTTTAACATTCCACTTTTACGCATCGGCCAAAGGTCCTTTGTTTTACCCTGCCGTGCTAGTATACGGCAAAGCAGGAAAATACTGTTAAATCTGGCCCTTGGTTCAGCACTGTGCAGTATTTGTGATGACCATAAGATGGCACTATTTACAACAGTGCCATGTCCAATGGGGCGTTAGCATTACCTCTTGGTGAGTTTGTGCCCTTGTATGACTTAAAACTCAGTCTGAGCCTTGTGTCTGTAAATTTCTTATTCAACAAAATAGAGCTAGTCAAGGTTTGTATTTCCTCCTCAGAGGACAGATTGTCATTCATACTTTGTCTATTTTTATTAAAAGACGTACGCTTACATTGCAGTGACACAGCTAGCAGCAAACGCAAGGTTTTTCATTCAGCTTGCAATAGCATTGAGCTAAGGAAGTTCACTTGCAAGGGATGCAGAGGATACCTGCTGACCGAGGTGGGACTCGGGACATTCTGAAGCAGGGGTGTCCATTCCTGTTCCTAATGGGCCACTGTCCGGGTTTAGCTCTAGCCCTAAGTAAACACACCTGTACCAGCTACCTAAAGTCTTCTTACCTAAAGAAAGTCACCTAAAGATCACTAGAAACTTGAGTTTAGGAGCTGAACTTTGCAGGAAAGTGGCAAAGCAGGGCCAGACCTGGACACTACTGGTCTAAAGGATACAACAGATGTTGATTGACGGCAAGTAAACGAGCTGACCTACAACCTCAGCACCCCTTTGCAAATCTGACCAAGCCCATGCGATTTAGCCTCAAAGGTCTCTGGCTTGCTTTGCTCAGAGGTCTTTTCATAACGCACGGAATGGCTTAAAGGTCAGTTCCTGAAGAATAATAGCATACATTTGTGTCTTTAGTGTGTTGCATACACTGTCGTCCAAAGGTTTCTCTTGCGCATAAATACAATTGTCTCTTGAAGCAAGGGCACAGATTCTGAAGTCTGCCGTTAAGATCAGTGCTCTCAAAAAACAGAAAACAAAGTGTATAAGACTTAGGGTTCAATCCTGCTTCTGGAGGGCCACCTTCCTGCAGAGTTCAGACTAGGGAAGGGCAACCCTGACCCTCAAGGTCCACTGTCCTGCAGAGTTTACCTCCAACAGACTCACCTGGCTGTAATTTATCTAGTAATCATGAACACTTTGATTAGTTTTCTGTTTAGTGAGGGCTGTAAATGAACAGTGTACTATTTAGGGCTATATTTGCCCACCACTACTTAGCCCCAACCCTTATTAGAGTTAGTCAAGCTATTCGGGTTTACTTAAAACTCAAGCAGGTGTGTTGGAGCTAAACACTCTAGAAGCAAGATTGAATAACCTTGGTAATAAGATAAGCCAGAAAGAACGAGAATGGAATGGAGGTGAGCGTTTGGCCACTTTCTAGATTGTTAGATAATTTTGCTTCAAGATACCATCCCATTTACCACAAGAAACAGGTAGCTGTGTCTAACCATAAGGTACAAATTAGAACCGAAGTAGCGTTAAAATTTGAAGATGGTGTCACCTCCAGGCAGAACCGCATTTCCATTGGGAAAAACCCCATAGGCTTGCCTCTGACCTCTGACCCCTGTTCCACCCCCACCCTTCCCCTGCCATTCCTCTGGAATGTGCTGCTCAGTTGACCACAGCTGGCTTCAGCACCACCTGGCCAGAAGGGATGACAACCCAAGACAGGGGGTCATGGGATGCCCCCGTAGACAAGTTGAGCACTCCACCGTGAATCTCGTCCTCACCCTCCTCGCCTCTGGCCTTGCCCTTGCCATGGTCCCTGCGCTCGGAGCCCAAAATCGGCACCATGGGCAACCCCAACGTGGAAGATGAGAAGGTATGAGAAAGCAAGGGTGACTTGCCCAGGCCGAGCGGTGAACCACTGAAGGACAGGATGGACGCCCCCCCAAGCCCAGCTGGAGGGGAGCTTGGGCAGCCCAGTGTGCTCAAGTCCAAGGGACGGGGACTGAGGGGGGACAAGGGGAGGGAGCCTCCGAGACCCTGCAGACCATGACCGCCCAGGAGAGCAGCGGCAGCACCAGGAATGATGATGTGGGCCCCACTGACGTAAGTCAGCTCAGATTCTTTCCCTGCCCCTGCAATTTGCCCCGGCTTCATCAGAGAGCCCACCCCACCAGGACCTCCCTGCTCCTGGGCTACGAAGTGCCCGTGAGCCTTGATATGCTTCCTCAGGGAGCTGGGGTCCGTGTAGCGTTTCAAGCAGCCCACCATTTTGCAGTAGTAGGGCTTGTCGACATAGTGCGTGCGTGTGTGTTTGAACCGGTCACTGGAATTGGAGTAGCGCTTGTTGCAGCCCTCGTAGGGACAGATGTAGGGCTTCTCTCCTGAAATACAACCACCAAGTTAGCCAGGTCATGCAATCTTCATGTGTCTATCCATACATATAACTTGGCACTGACCTGTGTGCGAGCGGTTGTGAATCTTGAGGTTCTCCAGGCGGGAAAAGCTCTTGTTGCAGGTGGGACAGCGGTGTGGTTTCTCATTGGTGTGAGTACGGATGTGTATCAGCATCTTGTACCTAATGATGCAGACATTAGATTTAATGTGCATGCTGTAGAATTAAAGGGTTGGTTCACACATAAAATAAAAATTGTCAATGATTACTCACCCTTGTGTCGACCCAAACCCACAAGGCCTTCGTTCATCTTCAGAACACAAATTAAGATACTTTGGATGAAATTTGAGAGCTTTCAAAAAACATTGTTTAAATACTCCATACGTTATCAACCTGGTTCAACCTTAATTTAGTGATGTTGCTAAACTAATTTCGGGAGAAGTGCGAATGAGTAATAAGACACAGCCGACGCCGAATTACCAATCATTATCATTACCTCTCGTTAGCCAAACACTCGCCCTATAAATAAGCCCATTTCCTTCCTTTCCGTATCTCGTTCTAAGCATCCCTCCCCCTCCCCTTCTCCGCTGTTCGCATCCTCAAAGGGGGGCACGCAGAGTTTGAGCCGGACACTGAGCTCTGCCCTCTCTAGGGTTCATACTACTAGGGCTCGGAGGTCACCGAGCTTCCGGCTCGCCCCTGAAAACACGCCAAACATGCTATTATTATTATTATTCATTTCGATGAGGAAGTGCAAACTCGTGAAATGAAGCTATTGAAATTGTTGAATAAAGTTATTTTGGTTTTATTTGCTCTAACTGGGGTGGTTTGGGGCGGTCGTGGCCTAATGGATAGGGAGTTGGGCTTGGGCTTCGAGTCCCAGGTCTGGCAGGGATTGTAGGTGGGGTTAGTGAATAACCAGCACTCTCTCCACCTTCAATACCACGACTTGAGCAAGGCACCGTTCCCCCAACTGCTCCCCGGGCGCCGCAACAATGGCTGCCCACTGCTCCGGGTGTGTTCACGGTGTGTGTGTGCGTGGTTGATCACTTCTCACTCCTGTGTGTGTGCACTTGGATGAGTTAAAAATTCCTAGTATGGGCCACCATACCTGGGCACATGTCACATCCTTTCCTTTCCTAACTTCAAAAATTTAAGGTTGAACCACTGATGTCACATGGACCATTTGAACAGTGTCATTACTTCTGTGCCTTGAACATGTTAGTTGCATTGCTGTCTATGAAGGGTCAGAAAATTACCCCCAAAAATCGTAATCTGTGTTCTGAAGATGACAGGTCTTACGGGTTTGGAACAACATGAGGGTGAGCAATCAATGACGGAATTTTCATTTTTGAGTGAACTATCCCTTTAAGGTACATGCTTATGTAGTGTTAGTGCCACTAGTCTCCTGTCCAGTTTTTGAATGTAGCGTTCTTTAAAATGGGTCATAACTCTTTTTAATTCTGTTACAATAAAGCGTAGATTGGTCTAATCTGAATCCAAAAAAATTAAACTGCTAATTGATTTAGTACTTAAGACTGAGTCTTGACAGAGGGTAGGTTTATGAAACTGGCCCCTGCTGCTGCTACATGATTCATAGACAAACTTATTTAGAGAATACAGTAAACACACCTGGCGTTGAATCCCCGTCCTTTACGTGCACAACCCTCCCAGTGGCAACAGTACCCAGAATCTTTCTCAGGCTTCACGTGGAAGTCATTGACGTGATCCACCAGGTCTTGCAAGGAGTCAAAAAGTAGGTGGCACTGTGACAAAAAAAAATGCGCCATTGAGCTCAGGTAAAAATGCAGATTAGCACCTGCATTAAACTGCTTCTATTCCTCACCTTCCTCCAGCGACAGGCCAGCTGTTCATCTGCGGAGAGGTCCGGAGAAGCTCGAGTGTCCTTGGGCTGCCGAATGAACATTGAGGAAGGCAGGTGAAGGCCTCCACCTCCTCCAATCGGCACAAAGAACTGGAACGCTTGAGACGTCGCCCCTCCCTCCACGTAACGGATATGAGCCGAGTCCTGCGGGAACAAAACCAGAAAAGGCAAACATAATTCAAGCCTCTTTATCTTTTTACAGCAGGCCAGCTATTCTAGCAATAGTTGCTAAACTCAGTAACAGGAGCTACAGGAGGTCCGTGTTCTGTAATCTCCCTCTCAGCAGGAGACTCTTATGAGCGTTTTGCTGAATGTGGCAGCTCGTCCTCGCCATGTTTCTGCCCCCAGCTGTGCTGATCTGAGCTAATGCCCTGCCAAACTTTGCTCTCCACTACAGCTTTCAGACTTTAATGAGAGATAAACCAATAAACGTAACGCTGTAAGTATATAGAATCCTACACATGGATCTTGATTGTACATAAGTGCCCTATTATGAGCACTCTGATAAAAGTTTTTTTAGATAGCGAGACTAGATAGTAAACTATAAACTAGAAATTTTTTGAAGGAAATTTTAAGGAGTAGATGGGAATCTGCATTCACATTTTGATAAAATTTCTGTGTTATGCTGAAATGTTTCTTGTTTGGTCAATTCAGTTCTTTGATATACTTCGTTTGTCCTGAGTTCAGATTTTGAGCAAAATGAAAGAATTGAAAATGTGTTGGTTCGATGGCACAATATTTTGCCCTGGTGGTCAGTTGAGTTTTTTATTATTATTATTACTTATTTATTAACTTTACTATTTATTTACACTTGTGAAATATTTTTTTCCACCTCTAGTGATTTTGTTGTGGTCAAAAATATTAAACTTAAAAAATGCCATTAAAATCTTTATTATACAATACCTCTAAAATATATAATATCATATTTGTTAACATTATACTTCTCTCTTTATTAATTGTGTTAATATATAATATATATAACCAATATATGCTAACTTTTATATACGGCTTTATTAGTTTTTAATTTTAGTAATTTTCTTGTGCTTTTACATTTTTTAATTCAATTTAATTTAATTTAATTTTTTAATTTCCAAACCATTCACATTTTTAACTAAGATTTTTATTTTTAAGGTTTTCATGTAATATTTATATTTAATTTAATAAAAATGTCAATTAACAAAAAATATTTTTAATATTCTAAGGTTTAGTTTTATATATATATATATATATATATATATATATATTTTTTTTTTATTTATTTTTTTTTTTCTTTTCTTTTTAGTGTTTAAGTGTTTATTCATGTTTCTGCCGCTAACTATGAGCAATAGTAATAGTGATGGTTAAGGGTTAATTAAAGCATACACAATGATGGTTTTGACTAGACAACAATGTCAGGGCTATCTGGGAAGGTTTCAGCTATGTGAGAAATGTGGATAGAGCATCGTGTAAACTGAGGCTCAGCGGGGCCATCATCTAAGACATGGCTGCTGTTTACGCATTGGCTTGAAGGAAGGGTGGCAGGCATCGGAGACACACACATAAGCACACAAAAATCTATGCGTCTCGCTCCCAATTTAATTTTGAGCGAATTAAGTTAAGCAGAAAGAGCTCTGTGTGGCTGTACCTTGCTGTAAATCTGATTTAACCTCGTGTCCCATTCGTCAGCCCCACGCACGGCGAAAGAGAGACACTTTTGTGAAGGGACACAGGGGGCATTTGATAAGAAAGACCAGTTTTGGGTCACTGAGGGTAACAGATCTGAATGTCTCGTGTTGAGGGAAGGTGGGGGATGTTCCTGTGCGTTTAATGACCCAAACCGAGCTGAGCTGAGCCTTAGTTCCTGTTCCTCACTCCTCAAGAAGTCTCATTTAAGAAGCAGCAGAACTAGTGTAAAGCCAATTATAGTGCATTTAAAAGGACAGTGCAAACAAATTATATTGTATTTCAATTAAAGTAGTTTCAAAGTACGTTTTTTTTCTTTTTAGTCTTTCATTGCTCATCAAGTCTGCATTTATTTGATCAAAATATACAATAAATAGATTATATTATGAAATATTATTACAATTTAAAATACCATTACTTAAAAATGTAATTTATTCCTGTGATTCAATGCTGAATAAATTAAAACTTAATTTTTGATTAGTAATATGCATTGCTAAGAACTTAATTTAAATTTGAGGTATTTTAAGTAAAAGACAAGTAGTCATTTGTACTCAGATGGTCTACAGGACACAACTCAAAACGTCAACATTGCATTTTGCTCTATTTTTAAGCTTAGATCACGGAAATATTTGTGTCATTCCCCAGTGTTGTGGACTCACCCCGGGGAAAATGGGAGCTGAGACGTGTCCATTGGAGAGATCCGGAGAACAGGCGGTGTTTCTGGAGGACGGGGACATGCTGAGGTCCACGGCCGGCGGCGTGGGGGTCTCTGGTTTATCCTGCAGGACACCTGTGGACATAAACACCTCTGTTATATTCTCTGTATGTACAGTGTAGTATATACATCCCACTGTGCTGATGTGTTTACCTGTGTGTGGAGAAGCAGGAGACGCTGGGACGATGACTGCAGTCCCGTCGTCTGCCATCCGCAGCTGCCCCGTCCCCCTGCCGTGAATGGGAGAGGGAGTGATAGTGGGCGGAGACCTGGCGCCTCTGTCCCGCCCGCTGACCCGCCCCCTGGGCACCTTCAGGTCCAGTGGCTCGTCTAAGGACAGCATGACGGCATGCGTCTGCACAGAGAGCAGTTCAGAAACATTCACACAGATCCTGTAAGAGAAGTGAGCGTTCATAACACCCCTGTGACTTTCTATCCAGAAGTAGCTCTTAAATGAACCAGAACAGTTTCATAACTTGATGGTTGTCATTCAGACAGAGAGGTTGTGTTGAGGATTTCAGCATCTCTTTACAGACTGAGGCACATTTTTAAATGTAGTACGTTTTTTGTGTATTTCAGTGTTGCTGATGTATCATACTTTTATTACCGTTTTGAATTAGCTCAAAATTGTATATGTTAAGCTTATTTTTAATTATAATTTAGATTTTTTTGTAATTTTGCATGCTCTTGCGATTTTTACTAGTTTTAGATTTAAAAGATAAATTCATATTTATATTTTGTGTATACACTCTTATCGTTTTTATTCATATTTTGAATTTTTTATTTAGATTTTTCAGTTGTCATTTTGTTGTATGCTTTTGCAATTTTTATTAGTTTTAGATTTAAACAAATTAATATTTATGTATTGTGTCTGTGCTATTATAGTTTTTATTAATATTTTGAATTAGCTTTTTCGGTTATCATTTTACTTCTTAAATTTTTTGTCGTTTTGTTGTGCTCTCATAATTTGTAGTAGTCTTAGATTTAAAAATATATGAATATTTATATCTTGTGTAAAGAATTTTACAGTAATTATTCATTAATTACAAAAAAGTTATTTAACTTTTACAAATTTTGCTGTGTGTTCTTCTAATATTTTCAGGATTTCGAGAATTTATATTACTATTTAGTTGTAATTTAGTTTTAAATTTTTTTCCAGTAATTTTAGTCCTTCAATTTAAACAATTTAAAATTTTTTAAATGTCTATATTTATATATTCATATAATTTATTTTATAAATAAATAAATATATTTAATACATAACCATAAAGATAATTTTTTCTAAAATATATATAAAAAAATAAAAATAAAAATGCAGCCTTCTTTCAAAAGCATTAAAAACGAGCATATAAAAACGAGCATATATTTGATTATGAATAAGCCTGGAAACGATGTTGTGTTTAGGTGTTACCAAGTTAATTCAGCGAGCACTTTAGAGGTACTCTAAGTAGTTTACTCTGTTACATGGAAGCAATTTGCATACTTTGCATAGTATGCATACTACAGTATGCAGTGCAGAAAATAGTGTGACCGAATGCAGCTGCAATCAGATACACACACACACACACACACACACACACACACGGAAGCGTTTAGCTGCAGTTCTCCTGTATTTCACTTAACAAGTACGCTTTTCCCCTTTTGCTCATCGTCTTATTAGCACCTCTCACACACGGCTAGCCCGTCTGAAAAAACATCCCTGATCTCACACAATTACTTCCACTAGCTTCCTCAAACCGTTCTCACAATTACAGCCATTACAGCTTCCACATTCCTGCCCTCACAGAGCTCCACCTCACGACACAGAAGCGCGTACGCAGCCGCGCTCAATGCCTCTTTGAGAGGGTTTAGCTTGAGCCAACAGCAGGAAGGTCAGCGAGGTGAAGGCAGCGGGTCACCGAGTTCAACAGCCCAGCCAATAATCAGCAGATAACTGCACACAGAGCTGCATTATCAGGCCGATCTGCGTCCTCAGCCCCCCACAATGTCTCAGCCGCGTCCTCAAATGATCTGTGTCCTCTTGGAAAGCTCTGGTTTTCGCTCTCTGATGCTGTGCCAAAGATGCAGACAGGCAGTTTTTTTTTTACAACAACTAGCTACGATTGGTCAGGAGAATAAACAGGTTGCATCACGGCAGGAGTTAATGAGCAAGCCGTACTATCTCCAGCCGTCTGGTGTGTGAAAGAGTCCCGTGTGGACTGAACCTGTGTTATCTCGGGCCGGGCCGGGGTTAGAGACGGGATATGTGCGGTATGTTAAGGGCTTGGTTAATGATTTTCACATAATTGTGTCTCAATACAGCGGATAAAGGCTTACTGGTTTGGAACTCAGCTCTATTGTGTGGTCCAGTCAGGACCTAAAAACAGCATTCACTGCCCATTTTACTTACATATATGGTTTTTTAAATCAATTTGGACATTTAACAAGATAAACGTGCAGGGGCTTGGAAATACATGCACTGATGAAAACAATAGGAACAGACATGTTTTAAAGTAAATAGGGTCAGTTTAAGGAATGCACAATACCATGTCACTTATTGTCCATTTAATTTAATTTATTTATTTTCAATTCAGTGCTGAAATGTAATACTGTCCAGAGTTTGATACTAAACAGGGCATGCTCATTTCTGCATGTTAGTATTATTTTTACTGCTGTCAAATGATTAATCGCAATTAGCATAAATATTTCTATAATATATATTATGTATACATATTTTTAACATACAAATATAGCATATTATTCTTAAATGCATGCATGTGTGTGTATATAATAAATATAGATAGTACACACACATATATTATGTTAGCAAAAACATTATTATAGATATGATAAATTGCGATTAATCCTGTGACAGTGCAAGGTATTGTAATATCTTTGATAACCTTAGACTTTCTATTGATATTTTGAATTGTATTTAATTTTTTTCTTTGCATTTTTAGTTATTTTTTGTCATTTGTATTATTTTTAAGGTGCTTATTTTTCTTATAGCATTATAGTCATTCTAGTACTACAAAGTAAATGAAAAAGAGAAATGTTGCCTTTGCAACTAGCTGAAATAATAATTTTAATATATATTTTATTTCAGTTATTTTGTGGTTTTAGCTTAAAATGATCACCTGCTGCCAATTAATATATTATGTTAACACTCAAAGTTAATAACATATAAAAACACTAGTAATTTAATCACACTATTACTAATAATTTGAATATTCAAAATGAATATTCATCTTTTATACCCTTAATAAAAATATCATTTTATCTATTACATTTTTTATCACAAAACTAGCATTTTAAAATTGGCCGTTTGTTGGTTATTGGCCATAACATTATCCATGTGAGCCAGAATTAAAATATCAGTGTCTCTTCTAGTCCATTTTGTTTTATATTAAGTTTAATATCTGCCGTAAGTGTAACGGAGGCCAGCGAGTAAGTGCTGTGCAGGTAAACCTCACTCCCCTGACCTCAAAAAGTGGCGCTCTAGCG
>JAUCMS010000062.1:2042665-2054791 GCA_032357445.1 Enteromius radiatus
TATAAAACAAAAATATATATATATATATATATATATATATATATATATATATATATATAAAACAAAATAAACTATAATTACATTATTTGTGTGTGTGTGTGTATATATATATATATATATATATATATAAAACCTTTTTTCCAGAAAAACTTATAAACTCCTGACCTTTGACCTAAGGACTTACTTTGGGTCTCTTATCCTGTTCTGTTAAATTTTTGTCAAATTTCCCATGGTTTTGTTGCAGTGGTTAAACATAAAGTGGAAAGTGTGTGGATGCAGAACTCGGTCTGTGTTTATTTTGGAGGGCTAGGCCCTCGGCGGCTGAGAGACATGAGACGGGTGGCGTGGACCATCCTCGCGTGTCCCGTGAAGGTGCCGAGGGGGGGAGAGAGAACGAGAGCGAGGGGTCCTCGGGCTGGGGCAGGACCGGGCTCTACACAGCAGGGAGGACGTGAGCGAAACGTTCCAAGAGGAAACGGTGAGGCCACGCTGTGATTAGTGGTTGCAGTTTAACTGCAGAAAAATGCATGGTCCAAGCCCAGCGAGAGAGGGTGGTTTCACTGGTCTCAGAGAGCCCATATGACTCAGGGACTCTGCACTCCTATCAGCCCTGGGGAAAGTTTGTTTGCACAGCTCTTTTCTGCAAAACAGCATTTTGTGGCATTTCAAAGAATTAAAAAATGGCTTTTCCGGAACTACAATAAACAGTCACATGTATGTATTTAGCAGATGCTTTTATGCAAATGGCTTATAACAGCAAAACAATATAATTTGTCAAAGTGCCAACAATATTTATGCCAGGTTTAGTAGTCCAGTTTTTCCTACACTATGGAAAATAAATGTTCCAAAAGGGAGTTTTCATGGAAGAGCCATTTTGGTTCCTCACAAGTGCATTTAAAAGATTCCATGGATTCTAAAGGTTCTTTATGGAACCATTGTTGCAGAAATAGAACCTTGCAGAACCTGGATTTTTACCGGAATCTCTGATCATTTCAGTGTGGAATTCCACATTCCGGGACTCTTCCTCCGTTCTTTGTTAAATTCCTAGCTGAACTGACCTCCCCAGGCCCTCCTCCCACCTTTTAGCAAATGCTAAACATTTATTCCAAGTGGATGTCAGCTGTCTCTGTCCTGAAGTAATGCAGAAGACCATCTGAAATTCCCATCACCGAGACCATCTCATGCTCTCAATACCATTGCCGAAGCCTCCTGAGGTTGTAAATCTAGTCCATGTGGAGGATCACGGGTGTCAGTGCGAAGGCTGAATGCCCTGTATGGGTTGCCGCCCCTGAATACCTTAAGGGTTGTTTAATTGTGGCTTTAAAAAAACCATAAAGCAAATGGTGCTACTAGATATTTAACAACCAACAGAGACATCCAAGAATGCACTTTTGGTGCACAGGCTAGCAATTACCAACAGAAAATGGAAATGAAAAGTAACAGTTCACTCAAAATTGAATTCTGCCATTATTTACTCATGTCTTCCCAAATCTGTTTTCAGAAGATGTTATAAAGAGTCCTGTTCATCGTAATGGCGGAAGTCCAAAAAAAATGCTCTGAATAGATAGATATAAGTTTAATTTGATAAAGGTACCAAAAGGAGGTTTTGCCACAGAAGATCCACTTTTTTCCAATTATAAAGAACCTTTTGTGGAATGGAAAGGTTCCATGTACTGTATAAAGGTTTTTTATTGGCAACAATGGTTCCGTGAAGAACCTTCAACATCCACAGAAACCTTCATTTCCGCAGAAGATTTCTAAAATGCTCTTCACACTAAGAAGAAAGGGTTTCCACTGAAACATTATTTAGGGAAACCAAAATGGCTCTTCTACGGCATGTTTAAAACCTTTATTTTTAAAAGTTTGGATGTTAAAATGAAAATTCTGTCAACATTTACTCACCCTCATGTCATTGCAAACCTGTATGACTTTCATGGAACACGACAGAAGATATCTGGAGTCAAAAACCCATTGGACTCAATTGACTTTTATTGTTCCAAAAGCAACAATGCCTTTCAGTGAACGGCTATTACACACATATATATAAAGGGAATGGTTCTATTGATGTTTGGAACAATAGATGCCAATAAAGAACTTTAATTTTTTAAGAGTGCAATCCAAAAAAGCCTGAAACTGTCTTTTTTGTGTTTGAAACAACTTGAGAATGACTAAATAATGACTTTTTGCATATAGTGCAAATTTTAATGGTGCTTTTGTGGAGTTTTACAGACCCAGTGTTTGATCATGGTGCACTGATTCATGGGTAAAACTCTCCCAAACATCTTCAAACGCGAAGCAAACCAAGCTCTCCTTTTGGTCTTTTGTCAAATGTTGTGTTTAGGCCTCGCAGCATGCACACACAAGAACGTCTCCAAAGCCTCACGTATTCTCTCTGTTTGGCCCCCACGTTTTCAGTAAAGACCAGGCCGGGGCCCCTCTTTAGTCACTGCGCATTAGAGAGCGTAATGGGCATGAATTCACAGAAGCGCTTCAGGGTGGGTCATATTTGGCAAACCATTCTGAGCATCGAGAGGAACAAGCGCTATATTCACTGGCCAGACCCCTCACAAAAGTACGCCAAAGTCTCGGCGTGCCAAGATCTCAGATTTCTGCAGCGTTCAGCTCTGCTTATGGAGCTTCATATGGGAGCCAGAAGCCTCTCTTTCCACATCGGCCCTATCGCCGAGCCGTCGGTTCGCACGGGCGAAAACACAAGCCGTCGCCAGCACGCACAGCTGGAGGAGAGCATATAGTGAAGTGAGGACTCAGCGGCAATAATATGAGATGTTTGCACAGCAGCACAAGGCAGAAAGCTGTGCACATACACACGCTGCTTTCTGTCTCTTAAAAGGCCTGGATTTCACCAAAGAATGCCATCTGGCCAGGCTGGGTCACTTTAGGGGCACCTCAATGCAGTGCGTGCATTTCTAAACCAAAAAAGCACAACACGAGGAGGTCAAATGTCATGCAAACCTTTGGACAAACTGCAAAAGCTTGCGCTTCAACGAAGGCGATCACCTCTAGGCTCAATTAATAAATCAACCCCGTGAACAAGCTTTATCCAAGAGCGTTTTTGTCCCGAGATGCCACTCTCGCAGTTGGTTAACTACGTCCTGGCAGGCATCTTCTTTATCAATGGCCCCATGTGTAGCAGCCAATGAAGACGGGCTCCGTTCCAAGCCACATCTCAATGTGCTCACAATTAAGCGTAGGGACACTGGAGTCGCCTAATTGGATGATGACTGCTTTATGTCCAGGCCTCAACCACTATAGACAATAACAGTAACTCTGCCAGAATGCATGCAGTATTTCAGTTTTTTTTGCACATGCACCCGGTCCCATTTCTTCTCTAGAATCAGGAAACGACAACAAACCCATCACATGATGCTAGATTTAACACGTGCCTCCAGACATTCTGTCTGCTATTAAAGTGCATTAGTGCAAGCATAGTTTCTCATTCTTTCGGAGGCACCACAGACGTCAGCTGCTAAGAAATCGCACACAAGTGCATGCACGAGCTTGGAAAATAGGTCAGGGTCTTCCTGCTACCCTGAGTGACCGTGCTGGCTGGACAAAACTAAATATGCATGCTTATATTGGCACGGCGAGATCAATGATGCAAGGCTGCAGTGCCATCTGAGTTCATTAGACTGGCTTACCTTCTGTGAAACCTCCTGGATGTGTTACGGCCCAGCACTGGTCTCCACCTTAAACTTTTCCAGAGGGGATGTTTGCTCCAATTCCCTTTTGGGTCGCAAAATAAGGAGTCAGTTTTTTAAGCAAGGCCCGGCAGATTATGCAAAAAGGACCTGTAAGACACTGTCAGCAGCGGCTGAATAATCTACTGCTGTCTGAGAGCATCAGACTGTTGTCTGGACACGCATGACAGTGTTCGGAAGAGCAGAAAACTCAAGACTTGCGAGGAGAAAAAGGCGTCAGTCCAGAGTGAATGCGAGCGATTTAGTAGTTTATGTCAGTTTCAGGCCATGAGGATATTCTCATGAATAAGAAACCCGTTAAATGCATGTGAGTGTGTGTGTGTGTGTGTGCGTGTGTGTCAACACAGTGTCCGTACTGTTATTATCGACTCTGCTTAAGAACGATACGCTAAAAAAAACAAACAAAAACCGATCGGAGTGACCGTTGTCTTGGCGTCAAGGTGCATCGCTTGCTGGCGGCGCTGGTCCAGAGGGTTTTTTAATGGGTGGTCGTGCGCAAAAGGCGATGGAGAGGAGACGTCCCCCTTTTCAGCTTCGTGTCCGGATGGTGTCTCCGTGTCGGGTCCGCGATTTCCTCGGGTCTTTTCCAGTCCTGGGGCCTGAACGTTGTCCTTGGAGACAGTGTGTGGTGAGGTGGGTCTCCAGCACCCCGGACTCGAGCCTGTCCGTGTCTCCTCTCCTCTCCTCGGGCGCAGCGGGCGGAGGGATCAGCCCTGACTGACTGTGACTGCCAGCTCAGCGCATGTGTGCTGCTCCGCCCCATCCAGCGCTGAGGAGGCCGGCCTGGGCTCCCATCCAAACAAACTCCCCTCCCCTCCTCCCTCCAGCGCTCTCAAGATTTTTATTGGCATGGTAATAAAGCTTTTTATCGCCGAAGCTTTAATAAACATTACCTCCTTAGACCCTTTCCTCAGATCTATTCATGTTGCTCTTGCACAACGGCCACTCTTGCTTAATTTCTTTGAGATGATTTATAATAACATAATATATAAGTTATATAATGTTTATATGGTGTATAATACATTTATTGAAATAATAAGCATACATGCACATCATATATTTTGGTCATGTAATTTAATTAATTCCAAATAAATAATTGTATTATATAATTTATAGTTATATAATTATTTACAAAGTTATTTTAAGATAATAAATAATACATTTTATTTTATGATAAATAAAATGTATCATTATTTTATAATAAATAATATTACAAATTATTATAAAACATTTGCTGTGTTTCCAAAGCAAAACAATATTTTCTATTATTGGTGTATTGTAACATATATAATTTTTTTATAGATATAGTTAATATATCATACATTCACATCATATATTTATATTGTGTAATTTAATTAATTAAAAATAATGTAATCATTTATATATTATAGTTTATATTTATATAATTATTTACACAATTATTAAAAATAAATGTATAACTATTTTATAATAAACATAATAATGTTTCCAAAGCAAAGGAAAACAACTAAAATACAATAATAATAATTATATATAAATATAATGAAACAATATAATGAATATAATATTAGGCAATATAATAATTTGGATACTTTTATTAAGTGTGGATGTTCTGTCATCTTTTACATGTCATTCCAAACCTGTATGACTTTTATGGAACACAAAAACATTTTAATACTACAAAGAACCTTTTTCTGTTAAAGAACCTTTCGTGGAACCATAGATGCCAATGAAGGCTGAACCTTTTAATTTTTAAAAGTCTTCTTTTGTGTTCCACACAGCAAAGAAAAAGCGTTTGGAACAACTTGAGAAGCAGTAAATAATGACTGAAGACATTCTTGAGAAGATTTAGCATATTGGTTTTTAGTTTAATAAGACCCAGTGTTTGATCATGGTGCTGGAGCTGCACTGATTCATGGGTAAAACTCTCCCAAACATCTTCAAATGCTTAGCAAACCAAAGCACACACAATACACTGAATAAATGTTTTGCCCTTTTGTCAGCAATCTAAAAAGTGCTTCATTGTAATACCTAAAAGTTTTAATAGGCCTTTACAGAATAACACAACATCATACTATCACAGACCCTAATGGTTTACTTTATTTTACCCTAGTAATTTTAAAATATTTTACATTTCCTTTTGTAATATATCTCCTCTATACATCTCCAAAATCTGATTGTAGTAGAACTGAACTAGGTGACCACTAGATGGCAGCTGCCCAAAGCAGCACAGCTAAGCATGAGGACAAAAAGAACAAGCAGTAAAATAAGACTATTTATCTTTGTACATATGTGAGTTGATCTTTTTACGTTTATATTGGTGACAAATACTGAAGATACTGTTTCTGTGGAATCAGGCAGCAACAAAAAAAACAGTCATATGGGCCACTTGTCTCGACATTGAGATTTATAGGTCTGCATCATCTGAATGCTTTAGAAATAAGCTTATCATTGATGTATAGTTTGTTAGGATAGGACAATCTTTATTTGAGATATTTAAAAATCTGCAATCAATATACTGAGAAAATCACATTTGAAGTTGTCCAAATTAAGTTCTGAGTTTTAATACGGTAGGAAATTTACAAAATATCTTAATGGAACATGATCTTTAATTTATAACCTAATTATTTTTTAGCACAGAAAAAAAAAAATCTGTAATTTTTAACCCATATGCATTTTTGGCTATTGCTACAAACATGACTTTTAACCTCTGCATTAGCAGCTGTTTTAATATATTAAATGTTAAGTCGTTACCTTTTATCAGATAAAGCTTAACCAATTGCTAAGATATTCATATATTTATTCTATTGAACATATATTTAAAATTGACATTATTTATATCATGCATTTAAAGCCTATTCATGTATTGCCTGCCAAGAATAAATTAAAGAATAAGAATTTTGCTGCTACTAGAGTTTATAACATAATATTAATAATAATTGTGAAAAATCATTGCTTTATGATACATGATATTATAATATTATGTATTAAATCATGTATAATATTTGATTTAAACCCATATTAATTACTTTAAGTTCAAATGTACTTGTATAGATGTTTTAACAGTCAGCTCCACAGAAACCTATAACGCAGAACCGTGTCGTTTCCTCCGTAAGTTTGTGTTCATGTGTTCGTTGTCGATCTCAGCGCGTGAGTCACAGTAAACCACATTTCCGGGTTCTTCATGACCGCTCCCATTTTGTCTGTGTGTGTGATTTGTGCTTCGAGCATGCGATTAGGTAACTCCTGTTCCTCCTCCTACAACTACAACTTTCATGCACCCAAAATGGTGTGTGAGTGTCAGCCCTCTTTCTTCTCTGCTCTCCTCCGCTGGTTGGTGGTGGTGTGTTGTAAAGCCCTGCCAGCATGTCAGCTGATCCCGCATGTTTCACCCCCCAGTCAAAGAAAAAGAGCCTATTTGCATTCACCAAGCGACATAACAGACCTAGAGCGATATTAGCATTCGTTATCGCGCGTTGATTATAATGTGTTTACATTTACGTTCGCGTTAAGACGAAGCGCGCCGGTACTAATAAGAGTCTATTAAAACAGATGCAAACAGAAGATTTTAGGAGGTGAATGCTCTGTGTGCCGATATTTTACATATGGTAAAGTGTAAGATTAATGCTTAAAAAAAAATTAATATACTAGTTTATGAAAAATATAGCCCGCGTCAGTTCAGTACTTCTGTAACAAAAGAAATAAAAGCTATCACCTGACATGCACTTATCATTTTAACGGATGTAGATTATCATTTTTATTAGTATATTAATGATTAAAAAGCTAGCTCACAAAAATATGACATATTTATGATTTCTTAAAATAAAAAAAGCTATAGCTTACGAGTTTACATGCAATAATCATTATTTTTATTTTAACATATTTTCATATTTTAAAACTTATTTTTAATGTAAGCGCTTACTAAATGTACATACACTGACTGTATCAGATCTAGATCACTATTTTTTTTTACATATGCATAATGCTTTAACTTATATTTAGGTTCATGAACAATGCGTGCAACTATATTTGACGCATACGGTGCATTTACGCGCAGAATGTTATTGCACACGAGGCGGGTATTTAAATGCATTTAAATGCATCTATTACAAGACCCTTTCTGTCATGCAATCAGCATGAAACTGATTTCAGGAGAACATGGTCGCTGTTGCAATACTCCTTTGTTTACATGCAAGTCCTCCTGTTCGGCGGAAGGAGGCTTTTTGGTAGTGCAGTGCTGTGTGTGATTCCTACCAGCTGTTTCCCGCCTTGAAAGACATCCGATCAGCTGCAAACACACACATGCAGAAGGAGGGAGGAAAAGAGAGCGAGCGAGCGCCACACACACACACACACACTACGAGGGAACCCCATCAGCTGGAAGAGTAGAGTAACCTTACAACTCAACACTCATCTTACGCGCTCATGCCCCAAATCAGCAAGACGCGGACATCTCTACTTCTTAAATGAGAAGGAGAAACGAAGAACCTGTTTTGTTTTTAAACCGATAAAGTAACAAGAATCGAGGAGCCAGAGCTGGAGAGAAGCGGGGAAGCATGGAGTATTTCATGGTACCAGCTCAGAAGGTGCCCTCCTTGCAACATTTCAGGAAAACCGAGAAAGAAGTCATAGGGGGCTTGTGCAGGTACGTGAGACCCTCTTTTATACACATATGTGCGCGTTTCTTTAATCGCGCGCCAACAGCAGCTGCGCTACTACGAGAGTAACATGCATGCATGATTTCTGTGTTATTGTGTACACGCGCCTATCTAGCGGCTCGAGACGGGACGGAACCCATGCGAGACTCGGTTTTCTAAATTTAAAACATCTCGCGGGGGTCTATGGAAGCCCCTTGGCTTGTCAGGTCAGTGTTACCTATGAAATATCTCGGCGAAATCGATGCATTTTGTGTCTAACAAACACAAACCACGTGGTTGCATGCACACACACCACGCTGCTGGTCTCGCGCGTCTATTTAATATCCCAAACCGCGCTTATTTCGTCCCACCAGCGAATTTGTGGTCGTATAGAGGGGTTCGTGGATTAAAAGTGCGTTTGGGCTCGAGTTCGGGTGTTTTTTTGGGGGGCTCAAGTTATTGTGGGCAGTGCGGCCATGCTTGTGGCTCGTGCATTTGGCGTCGTCTGTTTCTCATTGCTGTTAAATATTAAAATCTCCAGACTGCCATTGCATACGAGTATCCTTCACATACGAGGCTGGAATGGGCGTTAAGCGCGAGAAATCTCGCCGTGCGGGCAGCGGGAGAGAGATCAGATGATATTTGGACTGCGTCGCTGCTGCCGCATGGACGGAGGAAGCGCATTGTTGTAATGGCGGACCGTATCATCCGCGAACACGATGTTTTATATTTAGGCCAGCGAGTATGTTGATTATCTCGCTCGATGTTACAGTTTCGGCCCATTGTGAGTGGAATATGGGGTATTTAGAGGTTAGTAAATTAATAACTGGTGTTATTTTAATAAGGGGGTGTGTATGCTGTTGAAGGAAGGCCCCGTCAATGCGTCTGCGATCCATTCTCAGAAGGGGGCGGGGCCAGTGAGCCGATTAGCGCAGGGCGTTCTGGGAATTGTAGTTTTCCCCGAAAGTAAAGAGCATACAAATGATGCATATGGTATGTTTGTGCTGCTGTTATGTACTGAACACATTGTAGATAGAATAGAGTGGTTTTGCATTCACATAAAACACTGGTTCTTTTGTTGTGGGTTAAATGTTATACTATATCAATCTGGGAATTAAATTGTTTTTAAACCATGCTTAAGTTGTCAGTGTTTTGAAAATGTAGAAAGCTAAAGTCCCTAATAGTTAGGCTATTTAAACTGAGGCATGCATTGTTATTATAGGTTGGTTGATATTTAGGTAATATAAAACTTATAGGTTTATTATTGTAAATGTAGTATATAATTTTTTTTTTTTAGGTAGGTTTAATTGCGCATACAAAGTCTCTCACCCTAAACTTATTGATTTAAAGTTCCTTTTGACCATTCGGTTTTCATGCATAAAAGATGTTGGGTCATATTCAATGCATATGGCTGGAAACGGCTGTTCTGAGCGTATCTCTCGTTCCACAGTTGGCTCTAGTTGTGATTTTGGCATTGGATCTGTTTGCTGGGTTTTGAGCCGCTTGGACATAAGGAAGCGAGCAGGGAAACCTCTCTCTCTCTCCCCTCGCAATTGTTCGCCGTGTTTGTCCTCATGCAGCTGAGGCGGTGCTGATAAGAGAGGCTTTCCAGAGATACCCCGTGAGATGCCCAGACAGGGAGGAAGTTCAATTAGGGTTTGATTTCCTCGGCCAGAGCACGCGTGTGATCGTGCGAGGCAGAGATTTCCAGGGGCTTGAATTTAGAGACAATGGGCTTCAATGAGTCAATATTTTCTACTTCACACTCTGACGTATCTCTCTCTCAAGGTTGCATCCTGTTTCAGAGATGCAAGAAAAAAAAAGCTTTTAGTTAGCATATAACGCTATTCAACTTTATTTGAATCTCAGTGTTTACATTTCAGACACACTGTCCAAAACAAAATATCTTCCCAAGTTTCCTTCATTAAAAAAGTACCTTAAATGAGGAAAGTTATTGCGGTAGGGTAAAGTACATTGCAGTATTATTTAAATAGCATGGGGTTTCAATACAGCAATCAAACAGTGCCATGATATGCATTTAATTCTGTGCCATTTTAACCAGTTTTTGCAATTTCTTTAAGTGCATGTTTATAATACGCACTAATGCTGAGATTAATTGTAATAATTATACATTTAAAGTAAGCTAAAGCTCTATATCGCCTCCTCTTCACAGCTTAGCAAACATTCCCCTCACACCAGAGACGGCGCGGGACCAGGAGCGGCGTATTCGGCGGGAAATCGCCAACAGCAATGAGCGCCGACGCATGCAGAGCATCAACGCTGGCTTCCAGTCTCTGAAAACACTCATCCCGCATAGTGACGGAGAAAAGCTTAGCAAGGTGAGTCAGAAAGCTCTCGTAAACGAACTGGGAAGAGTGTAGATCAACCCATGTTTGCTCTAAGAAGCAGTCAACATGGCTTATAATGCAATAGTGCGAATCTTCTCAAGTGATGCAGTAGTTAAGTGTGGGAAATGTTCAGCGTAATCTTCTTCTTGAATTGGATTTTACTCACTGAGAATCTGATCAGTCCCATGTGTGAATGAATCATTCAGAAAAGCATTCAGATTCATGGAACTGATTAAAAGTGATTCACTCACAAATCAGAGGCTGTTCACTCAAAATGTATCATCCCACTGAATAAAACCTATTAATTTCTCAAGATCTCAAACTTACGAACGCTTGTGTACTCATAGCATCCGTCACTTAAGATAAGTGCAAAGTGTGGTTCATTAAGCCGGTGCACATTGAGATGGATGTAATGCAATCTCTTCCTCTCTCAGGCTGCCATCTTGCAGCAGACGGCCGAATACATCTTTTCTCTGGAGCAGGAGAAGACGAGGCTGCTGCAACAAAACACCCAACTCAAACGCTACATACAGGTGAAGCTCTTCGCTGTAATATGATATCTTATCAATACGAGGGCATTCCAGTCATCTCATGTTTTCCTCCTCCTCCTCCCTTCAGAAGGAGTTCAGCGGCTCATCCCCGAAGAGGAGGCGTGCAGAGGAGAAGGATGAAGGCATTGGATCTCCAGACATCCTGGAGGACGAGAAGGTGGAGGATCTCCGGCGAGAGATGATCGAACTCCGACAGCAGCTGGATAAAGAGCGCTCCGTTCGCATGATGCTGGAAGAACAGGTATCAATGTTTTATTGACTGATATCCTTTCAGTTCTTAATATACTAACAATTTTATATTAAAATTAATTAATGTAATTATCTGTAATTGGCCAGTATGATTGTTAATTATTGATAGGTAATTGTTGTTGTTTTTTTTATTTTATTTTTTTTTTTAATAGGCTATAAAAAGAAATCGCAATTAATCACATCCAAAATAAGTTTTCTTTACATAATGTGTGTGTACTGTGTATATTTATTATGTATATGTAAAGACACACACATGCAGCATATATTTTAAAAAAAATATTTATATATTTATATTTATATAAATTATGTCATATAAATATATTTAGTATATAAATGTAACACATTTAATGTGACTTAAATATATACATGCACGTGTGTATTTTATATATACATTATAAATGTAACAACTTTTATTTTGGATGTGATAAATTGTTTGACAGCACTAATAGAAATACACACACATATTTAAATATATTTACAATTTAAGTATATATATATATATATATATATATATATATATATAATATATACATTTTAAAAAAAAAAAAATATATATATATATAGAGAGAGATATACACACGTACACATTTAAATATTAAAAAAATATATAGATATACACACACGTACACACATTTAAATATAA
>JAUCMS010000062.1:2056076-2071911 GCA_032357445.1 Enteromius radiatus
ACAGCCAATCAGAGCAGACCTCCTCATTACTATTCATGAAGCTTCCAAATAAGGCAAAAACAGTTTCATTCTAGGGTTGTAAATGGAGCTGTAAAACCGTTTCTGGGCATTTTTTCCCCTTACCTAAGCTACATACCTTCTGTGTACATATCAGACAACACTTTAAAATATTCTCTCAATGCATTGTATGGCACCTTTAAAAAGAAAATTGACTGACCCTTGAGCAGTAGTTAGTTTTTGTTTTTTCAGAATATGCCGAAATATTCTTGTTGACTTTGTTCATAGAAAAGGTCTCTGTAAATGATGGTAACCCTCTGTCCTGCTGTGTTGCTCAGGTGTTTTCTCCTGCCACGCCGCCTGCACCCACTCATCACGCCACAGTAATTGTCCCCGCCCCTGCACCGCTGCCCCCTCCCCATCATGTCACTGTGGTAACCATGGGCCCCACCTCCGTGATCAACACAGCATCCACATCACGACAGAACTTGGACACCATTGTGCAGGTAAAACGCATTCCTGCCCAGTTCAAAGAAAGTCCTGATGGAATAAGATTTAAGTATATATATATATATATATATATATAGTTGAGAAAGTGGGGTTCAGTGAATGACGTAGGCATAGTGTAAGCTCTGATAATAAGTGACGAATGCGGTATTGCAGCGGATAAAACAAAACGCTCACAATTTATGAGAATTTGTACAGAAAAATGTCAGAAGACTAGGATTTTCCCACCTGAGTTTACGCTTTGCCTTTGTCATCCGCTAAAACGCCACTCTCTTGTACGACAGCTAGCGGAAGCTAGAGAGTACATATTATAAAGTACTTTTTAATGATGGCTGGACGTTGGACTAGATCTATTGTAACAACTGAACCAAAAGTAAAACCACTTGTTTTGGATAATAAAGTAAATAAGTTGGATGTTTAACAAGCCAGCTAACAGTTCCCTCCTGTTCTCCCGCAGGCCATCCAGCACATCGAAGGCACACAGGACAGGATGGTCGTGCCCGAGGAGGAAAAGCGTCGGGCGGTCATCGTCACCCCAGGCCGTGTCCTTACAGACACCGGCGACTCCGACACCGCCTCTGACAACGAAGGATCTGAGGACTGTTAACTGCCCCGGTCACCCCCACCACCCATATCGTCCCACCACATGTAACGGGGGGACGTACAAAGGGGGTGAGGGGGTCTGTGGCGAAGGGCCTCCCGCAGAAATATTCTTTCTTTCTCTCTCCTCTCTTCCTGTCGCTGTCTTCTTCACACGCGCATACAGGACTCACAGACTCAATGACTTGAAGGTTTCTTGGGGGTGGGGGGAGGACAAAACAAAAACAAGGAAAAAAGGAAACAGAACGAGCACGCTTATATATACTCACACAGTACATTATAACTCCATAGCACTCTGGTAACTTGTTGATACATTCATATTATACAGCTCTTACGCATACTCCGTCGAATTGTTTTCTGTTTCCACAATGCACGCTCCCAGGTAAGCGATTTTGTGAGGGGAGTCACGAAATCTGTCAGAATCTGCCACAGGTCGTCCAGGCCTCTGCTTCTTCATTTCCTGAATTACATCCTGCCCATAAGAGGGCAGTAGAGTGTTCTGATCGGTCGAATCCCATTACTGCGTCTCATCTCTCAAAATGAACCCTTTGCCCCACCACCCTCTGGTTGCATCATATTACTCTTTCCGTTCTGGGGAGGCTTGAAGCATCACTGTGAGCCAATGAGACTTCAGAAACCTGTTCCACACCATGGCTTCCGAAACTTTAGAGGAAATGTTACCTTTCTTTTGTTTTGGTTTCTTTTTTTTAGCGCTCCTAGATTTCCATTTGCTGGCGTTCACCTTTGATTGTCATTGGAGGGACAAAGACCGCCACTGCTTCGAGGGGCTTCGAGCACTTTGTAAATAACGCAAAGTTATTACGCAAAGAGGGGGGACTTTGTGCACTTAATGTCGCTCACCATTACTGGGCTGGGTTCCCAGTATGCTTGTTTGTGTAGGGTGGAGCACTCTCCGTCGCGTCAAACGACCCCCCCCTCCGGTCCTGTCCTCACAGATCTGATTTCGAAATTCTGGCCGAATTATTTTTATTTTATTTTATTTTTTTTATCGTTGTGTGTCAAATGGAATAAGCTAACAGTCAGGTACTCGTACCTGCGAGTAAATTCATGTGTGACGTTTTTAGCACCCTTGCTAATGTAAACGTAAAGTTTTTTTTTTATTATTTGTTTTTTTGCGAAAGTGTGAAAATAGCACTACCAGGGTTGTCGTGGCCCGATTTTAGCCTATGCAGCTCTTTTGGTTCTCGTCCCCCTTAGAGAGCAACTCCATGACCCCTTTGGTCTTCTCCCGGAAGTATTGTCCTGTCCATTTTTCATGTCCGACGTTCCGTAACGATGTTTACGTCGACACCGAAGAGTGACTGGCCCGTAATCATGCGCTCTAGCTCTATGCACTCGCTGGTTCACTCTGCTCGCTTCAATGTTTAAATTTTCCTGTATCTCTCGGCGTTCGTACATGCCGCAGATAATCACGTGCAAAGTGGTGCTACTCCTGGGTGAGCTCTCCGGATAAGCCGTGGATGTCCAATCCAGCTCCCAGAGGGCCACCGTCCAGTAGAGCTTGACTTCAACTCTCGATTATACAGGATTACTACCGGTATGGAATGGGACACGTTGGAGCTAGACTCTGCAGGACGTTGGTTTTGGGACCAGGCTTGGACACTCCCGGGATAAGCCATGCGATACTGTGAGCTCTTCATACCCCTGGTGGGATTGAGTGACGGAGCGTATCCCGTGCCGAACAATGGCCAGTGGCTTGCCTTAAAACAGCTTCGGTGTGCACGGTGAGGCACAGAGGCCTGCCTTAAACTAGCCCTGAAGTTGGCGCTAGAGAGCCAGGCCGGAGGACGTGGTTAAGATGCGGCACCCCATATTCATCTCACGGTTCATGTTTCCAAACATTCCAGAACGGCCTACCATTTGTGTTTCGCAAGTTGTGAGTTGTCGATGCTAAAGTCGACAAGATTTGGTCATGGGTGAAGATGAGAGGTGTCTCGTTTTTTTTTTTTTTTTGACTAAAAATTCAAAGTGTGCATGTCCCCCTTCCCTCATGAAATATTACAGGGAATCTTTTTGCTGCTGGACAGATTTTTTTTTTGTTTTTTTTTTCTTCTGGATTTATCAGGTGCTGTCAGCACGCTGGACCTTGTCATTCGTTTTGCGGCGAAGACTGCAGGCAATCAGGGCTTCCAGAAGAACGGCTAATTTTGGCAGATTTTTTTTTGTTTTGTTCGTTTGTACTCGTGTGTTTTCATTTTGGATAATGGGTCGTAGTGACTAGTGTCCTGCTCGTGCTGTCTTCTCATGTTTAATTCTATAACAACGGTTTCGTCTTCACGAGAAAGTTTCTTTCCCTCTCTCGCGTTTGAACATTTCCTCTACCGAAGCCACAGGGTGTCTATTTTTTGTGTATTTTCTACTCACAGAAATCACTGTAAGGAATCTTGAGGACATATCAAAGGTTGGGTGTGTTGAGGGGAAATGATTTTATGAACCTGAAGCACTTACTGTAGTATAACGAGGGCCGACTCTTGTTTTCAAAGAGATTTTTGTCCTCGACCGAAGCTCTTCTCGCTGTGATTTTTGAACCACACGGCTGTGTTTAACCCTCAACGTTTGTCCTGGCACACCACGCGTCCTCTGGCCGTCTCCGCAGTCTCCAGACTTGTCCTGTCTCTCATCCTCTCCCACTTTTATTGTCTGTCATCTCTTTTAATATTTTTTTTGTTTCTATTTTTGTCGTTTTTCTTTATGTGGGACAGTCAGTCCATTTGGTTGAGAAGCTATTGTATTTTTTTTTTTAACTGGGGAAAAGAGGCTTGTGCCTTTGTAAAAACAGAATAATAAAGTTTGTACTTTGTTTTTTACAACTTCTCAGTGTATCGTGTGATTATTTCTGTGTTCAGTATGAATTGTACATGTATGCTTTACACTCACATTAGCAAGCAACATTAAAAAAGCTTGCTAGGTTACATATCAAATAACAAATAACTATCGTTCAAAGGAATATTTTTAAATTTAAGTAACGTGCTGCTGTGGAATCTGAATTGTGCTTGCTTACCTCATAAATAGGATAACAAGCTCAGATTTCTTTTCTGCAGTGTGTTGTACATGAGTAAAACCCTGAGTACTACAAGAACTTTTGACAATATGACATTTTAAGCAATAATTAAGCTAAAAAGCTGTGGAATTATATGGAAAGCAAGTGTCAAGTAGAAATAAATAATTCTACTGAACTTTAATATTGCAAACGATTTATCTGAATTTTCAATCAATGTTTAAGTAAATTTAAAATTAGCATCTATAATCCCCTGGCACCGAATTAAAGCTCATGAAAAGTAAATTCAGGTGGCTTAGCACTTAGCATGTGTCTCTTGAAATTATATTTTTTTTTATCAAGCATAGTCCTAACTTGCCCATAAATTTGGTACAATATGCAAAGTTGTATATAAACTTGTTTCTGCAATGACTTGGAAAAAATGTAAGTGCGACTTATTAATTCACACCCTGAGTTGCAATTCTCATCATTTTGACTTTTCCCCCCCAAAACTGGAAAGAATAAAATGTTCTCATTACCTTTTTAATTCTGTGTTGGAAACTTGCATTGCCTAAAACTACTAAAGGAACACAAGTACACTCACTAAGTGCTGCTTTTGTGTGCTTGCATTCACAATGAGCTTGTCTGGGGACTCGCAGGATATAGGAGTCATGCAGTTCGTTAGTTGTAAATGATCATTATTGCTATTAAATAGCTTAATTTATAACGGATTTGCATAATTTGTCCAAATCCCAGAACAACTGAAAACCCTAAACAACAGAAACAACCCCTTGCTGTTTGTTTCACGTTCGTCTTTTACAAGTGCGTATTTCCAAGTACGCTTTATAGTGTATTCACAGATTAATGAAGGGAGTTGATTTGCCTGTGAAGTGCTGGAGTCGGCGTCTGCTGTGTAATGATAAGGCGTTAATCTTCGCTCTCCGAGGAAATGATGATGCTGACTTTTACACCTTATTCCTGACTGTCAACTCCTGTAATCCTACCCAGCATGAATGCTGGTGATTAACAGCCCCGACTTGAGCCTGTGAACAGGTTAAAGTTCATTAAATAGGACCAACAAGCTATTTGAAACAAGTAAATTCATCATTAATTCAGTTTTTTTTTTGTCTAATTCATTCAGTCAGTGTCTTTTTTATAAAGTGGAATGCAGAGTCACAAATAGTGTTGTCTTGTCATACCTCTTGTACAACATTCCTTCTCAGTTGCCAAAATCAACACCAGCTGAAGTACCAAAGCGCTCTTGTTCTGGAGATGGCCGCACACTCTTGATTTGACATCACTGTCGTGGTGGATCTGCTAAAAGAGACAGTCAGCTGCTCGGGGTGCGCCCTTTTCTGACACCTACGGCACCAGCCCCCTCCATGTAGTCTTTTCTGTAAGACCACCCTCTTGTCGGCGCCCTCTGACCTTATCAGGCCAGTATATATAGCCAGAGAAGCAACCAGAGGTCTCCTGGCAGCCAACATGAAGGTCTTAGTCTCGCTCTGCATCTTTGTGCCCCTGTTGGCACTGGCCACAGCAGGTAAGAGCATTTGCATTAGGAAAAATACAGGTCTGAGACAAGGTACTTTGTGAAGTCGTCAAGAGAGTACTATTTCCTGTCTAGTTGCTTGAAAAGTTTTAGCGGGAAATCGCTTGGATTCAAAGAGTGGTTGAAACTGAAAGTTGAAAGCATGTTCAGGTGGTGGTTGTTGTGCGATATGTTAGTCATTTTCATATGAAACTATAGGAGGTTTGAATGAATTAGTCATGGCAGCATGTTTTAAAACTGTGACGGTCTCTAGCAGGAGATGGGCCATGTCACCATCTGCTGAGCTATTTAAACCCGCAGTGTTCAATAATAACTCCGGACAAGGATGAGTTATCTTGGGACTTGGCATGTGCAGTATAGAAAAAGTTGTCTGAATGCTAAACGAATCCGCTATCATTTACATTTTTACGATAGGTATTCCAGTTAAAGCTTGTAGAATCTCTGAGTAGATGATTGTGTCATCGTGGGACAAACGACAGGGGGTTTATTTTCGTTCAGTAGACGTTTCAGCCCATGCATTGTGTGTCAGCTGTCGTGAGGCATGGCATCAGTTTATGGAAAGAGCTAGAGCCTTGGGTCGCTCTGCTCCTGTTACCAACTCTCCTCGAGTCCCGAAACGTCCTGATTTCAAAGGTTTAATAGAGGGGTTTTTTTATTAGAGGGCTTGTTTTTATTGATTTGCCAAACTAAATCCAATTATTCTATTTCGTCTCGCTTTGAAAATAGAGGTTCTTAATTGGCATCAATGGTTCAATGAAGAACCTTTAACACCTTCCATTCCATAAAAAGGTTCTTCATAGGAGAAAAATGTTCTTTACATCATTTGAATTTTCTTGAAAAGTTATTTTCGGAATTTATTTTCACTGAAACATTCTTTGGGGAACCCGAAATGGCATGGCAGCAAAAGCTCCATTTAGAACTTTTATTTTTAAGAGTGTCAGCTATAAAAGTCCAGCTACTCCGGCTATGGATGTGATTTCCCAGATCTCTGGCAGCCGCCGTTACCCTTGTTCCGTCCTTGGGTTCCTCTCGGGTCCGGCGTGGGCCTTCGTGGGCCCAGGCTGTCCTGTAACCGGACACTGTCTACTATAGATTCCCCCATCGTCCTCTTCCTCTCTCCCCTCCCCTCCCATCCCCGCTTGTCTTTGGATCCAGCATGCAGCTGCTCTCACCCTGACACAATCGCAATTTATTTATTCCCAGCCACTGGCCATAAAAGGACATGCATTATCTCAGCAGGAGGAGCTGTGGTGATCTATGCCAGTCTTGCTGCATTAGTGTGTGTACAGCTAGAGAACTGAAGTGCTAGTTGCCTCAAATGGACAACAATTAGTTGAGTTTTGCTCTTTGAAGAAATTTTATGAAAAATAAACTTCTTTGGGGAACCAAAAATGGTTCTTCAATGGCATCACTGTGACCCCAACCAACATTTTGAACCTTTATTTTTAAGATTGATGCAGGTTGCTTTTCACTAAAAAGTGGCAAAAGACATAACATTTTGCCTGATCCCATGGGCTTATACAGCTTTTCTCTTTGTAAATAGCATCATGATTTTGGCGTAGGTTCTTCTTAAGAGTGGAGCATTTGTTAAAACATAATCTGGGTCCAGTTGTAGTAGGCCAAAGGTTTACGACCTTATGACCTCGCATCTGTTCGTCTTCCTCCTGTTTAGCAACATCAAAATGTCTTCTAGGTGACAGGTTTCCTTCTCTTGCATATTAGGATGCTCCTTCAAGACGTTTTGCAGGCATGGCTGAAATGACGGATTCAAATCCTGACTGGAACAACTTTTCTCAAACCAAGGTTACATTTGCCATATATATAGTTTGGATGGAAATCCAAAAAAATTCTTTCCGTTCTTAGTGCAAAGAACGTTTGAAAGGAATCTTTTCCCACTATAAAGAACCTTTTGTGGAATGAAATGATTCCATGGATGTTCAAGGTTCTACTTGGAACCATCAATGGAAATAAAGAATCACGGCTAACGGAAGAAGCCGTCTTTATTGACTACACATCTGATATGGGTACTCGCCTGGAGAAAGGGCTCTCCCCATCTTTTTCAGCGGTGTAGTACAGCAGGCATGCGGTGCTCCTGCTCTTCAGGGACTTCCCTCTGCTAGGAATTGTGGGACGGGCAGCCAAGTGCTTATTCCATAAAAAGGCCAATGCGACGTGGCTTTACAGAAACGAGTCATGCTTTCGATCCCCTTTACCCCCTCGGTTCCATGTGATGTTCTTAACTCTGATACTCATGATTCCTCTGAGGAATTACCACCCGGATATGATCCTGGTTCTCCGATTCAAAAATGTGTCACACAAGGCACTGCTATTTTGTCACGCTATTAAAAGATTTGAAGTAACAAGCCAAAAACAGTGCATAGGGATCTTCTGGAATCAAAATCTACCCCGAAATACGACTGTAATATTTTGATCGGTTAGATTTATCGCTTCTGTTGACTTTAATGTATATAGATGCTGTTAACTATTAAAGAGACACAGCGTCTTTATTAATTGCTAATTTTGGAAGTGAGGAATCACGCCTCTGATTGACAGAAAAAGGCCAGTTAGACTCCGCCCCTGGAGGCATGATCCATTGTGGAGCTATTTCTGTCATCAGTTGAGACCAGAACCTTGGCACCTGTTGCTATTTATGTCTCTCAGTGATTTTCCCCATAGATAGATTAGATAAACAGATTAGCATTTGCAAGTATGCTTTGCTTCATTATATTTATTATTATTTTAGTTATGTAATATATATTACAAGTATGTCTTTTAAATGTACTACGCACATACATTTTGTTTTAAGTATTTAAAGTATATTTTCTATTGTAATTTATTATAATTGTGCTATATATTAATGCTGTCAAATGATTCATCACATCCAATATATAATATATGTACTGTGTAGATTAAGTATGCATATATAAATACACACACATACAGTATATATTCTGAAAATATTTACATGTATAAACATTTATATATATATATATTTATATTTGTATACTTTATTGTAAAAATATTTAATATACAAACATTACATATTTTTCTTAAATATATGCATGTGTTTGTATTTATATATATATATATATATGTAATAAATATACACAGAGAACATTCATATATATATATTTTTATGTGTTTCTTCTGACATCACTATATATATATATTTTTTTTCTAATTTAAAAATATATATATTTTAATATTTCTAAATATAATATTATTTAATTGTGTATTTTTGTTTACTCATTTTCACATTTTATGCTACATTTATTTTTACACATTTAATTTTATCATACAGTGTACAGAAATACCAGAGTACTGCCATTTTATGCCATCATTATACTGGACATTTTTTTGTAAGGCCTTGCATAAACAAACTGATTTGTAGCATTTGTAGTTATGCTTTGCTGTTTGTTTGTTAGATTTGTGCCACTGTAAGGGCCGTAAAAGCATTTAAAGTGAAGTATAGCTGCTGATTTTGTGAAGTTTAGCTGCTGTGTAATGCAATACATTTAATCCCACAGCAGCTTCGTTCAATTGGAAATCCCTTGGCCCTCTGTAAAGGTTGTGTACGCTCTCCCTCGCTGCCGCTAAATCCTGCGGGTTCAGACGGACTCAAGGCTCGCTTCTCTAATCACACTCCCATTAATTCAATTTACCTCCAGCATCCGCCAGCACTACATGATCTGGGGGCTTTAACCCTGATCCAGCGAGGAAAACACACCTATGGGCTGCCGGAACCGAACTGGATCATTTGCATGAAAGTTGCTAACTAGAAAACGAATGCATTTTCGTGTTTATCGCCTACTGTCAGAAATCTAAACAATCACCTGCAGCTTTTCAAGGATCTCCATCTGTGTTTACGCCAATCGTAAACACCGCAAGAGCCTAAACCGACCATTATTTAAACACCTGTAAGGTCAGCAGATGATACTAAGCCACGTTTCCTCTCAAAAGCGCACATGTGTGTATTTGACCAATAAGCCTCAGTCTGCAGCAGTCCGATGGCGTTCCGGCGGGATGAGCTCCAGCAACAGCTGTGTTTTTTTCCAAAGCCTCTGTTGCTAGGCGACAGGCTCATTGGATGTCCATAGGCCCTGCGACAGATGCTGGCGGTTCGCGGATTCGTCCTTCCAGTGCGTACAGGGTTAAATTAAAGCGAACCCCCGTGGACTGACATTGTGCTCGCCCGAAGCGGATATATTTGTAATTGTGTTGCTGCTATATTAGGTGCTGGAGCTGCTGTGGTTGCATACTGTGCACCCGAGGGCACTGAGTCTCGACGTGAACTCCTTGATGCCCTTTAAAGGGATATTTCACAGATTTGATGCTGTGTGGATCTAAACTCGGCCCGCATGAGAAAAGATTTCACAGCCACGATGTCTGCCTTAGCAGGTCTTACGATTTCCTTTTGTGACAAGTCAGCTGGTCTGCAAGGTGAAGGGAGTTAGACATGTTCACATTGTACTTACATTGTCTTTCTTTAATAAAACAAAAGGTCACTTTTGGAGTTTAATATAAATTTACAGTAGCAATATACCAATATATATTAAGGTTATTCAATGCAATAGCATACACTAACTTGTAAAAATGTAAAAAAGAAAATATAAAACATAGTTTTTTATTGTAAAAGGTTTTACCATAAATAAGTAAATAGTTTATTTATTTATTTGTTTGTTTTTGTATTATGTAAAATGTTATTGTTTCTAAATATAAAATATATTATTAGTCTTATTATTATCTGTAAGTATTTTATTATATATTTATGAATTTATTTATTTATGCAGTACATTTTTCCATAATTAGCCAAATTCAATTAAATTTCTTTAACATTTCATTGTACTGTTTTCTTTTAACATTTGTTGGTTTGTATTTTTATTTTAAATACGTTCCCATATAATAGAAGACTATTTAGTTTCATTTAAACATTTTACTTGTTTTTCTTTAAAGTGTTTATTTATAATAATAACTTTTTCCATATATTAATAGATTTTTTACTATATTACATTACATATTCATTCATGCATGCATCCTTTCATTCATTCGTATTTTTTTTTTTTCATTTTATTTTATCCTGTCCTCTTTTAACATTTATTATGTCATTTTTGCATCGTCTCTATACCTGTGTGTTTCACACTTGGACTGTTCTATATCATCGCATTAAAACCCCACATAGTTCACAGTTCCTCGATTTAAACTGCACACCTCACCGCTAACCTTTCGCTGTTTTAGCGCCATGCTGAGCTCAACATTACAGGGCTGTATTTTTAGCAGCTTGACTTGGCTCGCGTCGGCTGAGCACTTGTATGCTTTCACTAGCAGGTTGTGTCATCACAACAGGCCTGCAGTCTCTGCACTGAAAGCCCATCTGCTCTCAATAATATGGCATTGCGTTCGGCGGGCCGAGTCCTCAGCAGGCTGGAGAAAAGTGTCAAAGCTGAGCTGTAGAATTTGACCACGGCACGCTGTTGTAAAGTCTACAAATGATGAAACGAAAGGTCGCAAAGGGCAGCTGCGGAAAACGTGAAGTTGCTTTGTTAGCCACCTCTTTTGGAAAATTCAGCTACCAGCTTTGAATACTCATTTTTACATGGTTTCTAGCTAGTTTATGCTAGCTAACTTAGCTATTTAATAGAAAGGAATATGTTTATTCAGCAAAAACGCACTGAATTGATCAAAAGTGATATGTTACAGAAGATTTATTATAATAAATGCTGTTCTTTAAGACTTTCTGTTCATCAAATGAATGTGCAATAAAAATATATATCACAGCCTGGCCAAAAATATTAAGCGGCACAACATTTCCAATATTAATAATAATCAGAAATGTTTCTTGAGGAGCAGTATATTAAAATTATTTCTCAAGGATCATGTGACACTGAAAACTGTAGTAATGATGCTGAAAAGTCAGCTTTTTAAAATATATTCAAATAAAAACAGGTATTTTGATTCGTAATGTTACTTTTTACTGTACTTTTGATCAAACAAATGCTTTGTTGAGCCTTGGTGAGCATAACAGACTTATTTCAAAAACATTAATAAGCCTATAACTTTGATATTTATTTATTTATTGTTTCTTTGATCTGTTTTTGTATAAAATATTTTTGCTATGCTTTTTTGCTTTGATCTTTACCATGCTTTTAATTTTGCTTGTTTATTTGTTTTTACATTTAACCTTTGTTGATTTTAGTTATTAACATTTATTTGTTTGTTTCTTTATTTTGGCATAGATCCAAAGTTTGTATTGAGTTGTTTTAAATCTGTTTTTTAATTAGATAGTCAGACAGACATGGGAGATAGATCTTTTTAAATTTCTTCCCCATAATGTAATTCTACCTGCAATGCAGTTCAGCTCAAGTCAAAATCAATTATTGGATGTGAACCCACGGCAGATCAGCCTGAGTTGAATTCTATAGAAGTAGGTAATATGTAAACAGATGCCGGGCTCCTCAGAAACCTGGCTGGCCCACATTCACAGATGGTTTTTAGGCTTGTGCTGATGCAGGTTAATTAGGCATATATTACTTGAGCTGTCAGTTATTTCCGTCGGCAGCCAGCGAGGAAGGCTAAAGGATGCCCAAGCAAGTTTCAGATGAGCAAATAAATGCCAATGGACACCCGAGAACAAAATAAATACACTGTTTAGCTGTATGGGCCACTAGAGGGATTGTGGGAAGGGATGGCAGATGATCTGGACTGCATCCCGTGAGCCAAACTTCACTTCTAGAGCTTTCCAGGCAAACTACATAGCAGCAAGTGCTCTACGCTGAACCTAGTCACTCTTTGGTGTATTGGGGGGAATTTAATGAAAGTAGTCTTGTCCTAAACTTAAATTAGATTTCAAACATTTAAAAAAATTAAATTCAGTAATATTTAAAAAAATGTTTTGTTTCTTATAATACAGTAAAAATACAGTAAACACAGTAATATTTTTAAAATATGATATAACTGCTTTCTATTAGAATATATTTTATAAAATGCATAAGTCATTATAATATGCTGATTTGCTGCTCAAAAAACATTTTTGATTAAAAATATAAAACAAAAGTTGAAAAAAAAAGTTGTGTTGCATGACATGTTTTGTGGAAACTGTAATTGTTGGGTTTTTCATGATTTTTTTAATGGATAGGGAATTTAGCATTTATTGTCTTTACTGTCCCTTTTGATCAATTTAAAACATGTCTTCTAATCCAATTTTGATGCCAGCACATCAACTTATACTTCAACTTCAAAAGCTGATATGATATGATAAGATAAAATACGGTACTTCATAAGATACCAAACAAAATGTATGGCTTTACTACACGGTAAAAAAACAAATGTAAAATTTACAGCCGCTGTGGTTGGTGGAATCTGATTGTGTAAAATACAGTAACAACATTTTAGGTTTTACGGTTTTAAGTTAGATTTACAGTTAAATACCATAATTTGTATTCACTGATATACCAGTACTGAAATCTGTTTTGTACCTTTGAATTACACTGATAAGCACCAAATGCAGGTGGTGATGAGAAAGTCACATAAATTTGACAGGAATTTTTACTGTTAAAATCACGGTCACCACTAGCACCCTGAGGTAAATCTTCATTTGTTGTGCTGGTAAACTTGCAGAAAAAAGCAGAAGGGTGCATAAGGGCAGCTGTCCACTGCTGGATATATTTAGGGTCTGTTATCTCTCTTATCAGCACATAATCTAACCATTTGGTAGCCATGTGTTCATCATTGAAGCTCCAGCTTGTTATGAAAGCAGGGAGTCCCCGTATACACCAACAATGTTGTGTTATGAAACCAAGGATACATTAGACTTGGCCATTGGCTGGTTATATTTTTAGATTTAATACTCTAAAATAAGACAGTTGATTGTTAAAAAACGTGCTACAAAAAAGATTGCAATTCTTTTTACTTTCTATTTATCAAAAAAAAAAAATCCTGAAACAATGTCTCGCGGTTTCCGCAAAAAAATATGAAGCAGCACCACAATTTTCAACATCGATATTAATAAGAAAAGCTTCTTGAGCAGCAGATAATGCTTTGGTTTTATATTTATATTTGATACTCTAGAATAAGACTAATTAAATGATCAAAACAAAGCGGAAATGTAATTATAAACAGCGTACGTAATGGATGTTATTGTGTTCTCTCGTCTCCTTCCTCCAAAAGAGATGTTGTGCTGGTAATATATGAGGAACTTGTAATGAATGGCAGCGCTGCTAAATATAAATGTGGAGGCACAGTGTCTTCCTATTAGGCTCCATTTATGTCTTCGGTCTTGAAAACAGCAGCCTGGCAGGAACGCCCTGAGGCATTGTGGGTAAATATCTAGGAACAGAGGGGGGAAGATTGTGGCATGAATATCAATATAGTGACATTAATAGTACAACAATGCCCTGATGAGAAGTGTGCTAGACAAACGTCGACAGCAAATAGCTGTAACAGCTAAGATAAAGCATTAGGCTACAAATACTGTTGCTCATGTGAACTATTAAACTTGTGTTACAGACATGAATGATAGCTCAAATTAGAGATTTTAACGTTCTGCCTTACCCCCAGTTTGTTGTCGTTCTAATTCCAGGTAATCCTGGGTAATGTAAAATTTCGCACTTGTAATTTAGATACAGTATACCACTTTTACCCATGGTTATGAAACTGGCTTTGGAGTTTTTAACATTAACATTATTATAATACTGCATGTGTCCAATCAGTGACACTGACAACACAAATATTCAAATGAGAAGGTTAACCAGGATTAGGTCAACCAAGAATGCACAGCGTGAAATGTATGTACATTTATGAATAGGATTAATGGTAAATTATGATCAGTGTGAAACATGAAGCTAAATCACACAGCATTCTGTTTACCAAGTGTTATTTAAAATAACCCAGACTTAAAGGGTTAGTTCACCCAAAAAGAACATTTTGTCATTAATTACTCACCTTCATATCATTCCAAACCCGTAAAGGCTTCGGGAACACAATTTAAGATATTTTGGTTTGTGATTGTCCCACTTTTTTTTTTTTTTAAATCTGTTAAATTTACGGTAAAAACTTGCAGCTGTGGTTGCCGGAATGTGATCATTGAAAACGCGGTAACAACATTTTAGGTTTTACGGTTTTAAGTTAAATTTACAGTTAAATACCGTAATTTCATTAAGTGATATAATGTTAATATACCAAGCTATTAAAGTACTGAAATCTGTTTTGCAGCTTTGAAATACACGGATAACCACCAAATGATGACGAAAAAGTCACATGATGAACCAAAACCCAACACAAGCAGCTTTTAAAAGTGAATATATATAGAAGGAGCTCAGTGTCCTCAGTTAAATACCGTAATTTCATTAACTGATATAATGTTAATATACTAACCAGTACAAGTACTGAAATCTGTTTTGTACCTTTGAAAACACTGATTAGCACCAAATGCAGATGGTGATGAGAAAGTAAAGTGCATCACAAGCTTTTAAACATGAACCTATACAAAAGGTGCTCAGAGTCATTCACACAAACACTAAACACCATCATGGTGAGACTCATTAAACTGAAATATGCAATAAACATTCATTTAACAACATTACATGTGACAAACAACCCTAATAAACAACACAGATTAGAAAAAAACTATTATTTCAAAGAAAAAAACATCATATTCAAACAAAATTTAAAATGCCATGCAGGGAATTCTGGCTATGTCAGTTAACGTTTTTTTCCCTGTACGTTTTACAGGAATTTACCGTTAACCATTAACAGTTTTTTACTGTTAAAATCACAGCCATTTTTTACAGTGAATTGACTGCCAAGTAAATAACACAGTCAAGGTCCAGAATAGTATGAAAGACAAAGTCAGAATAGTCCATCTACCACCAGTGGTTCAAGCGTATCATTGCGAAACTATGAGAATACTTTTTGTACGCAATTTGAAATGACATGGGGGTTAGTAATTAATGACAACTTTTTCATTTTGGGGTGGAGTAATCCTTTAAGGCACATTCGCACCGAGACCGATAACTGACTATAACGAAAACTATATTAGCTTTTACTAGCCTGGCTTCCGCGAGTATAAAGCTCATAGGAGCTTAGTCTGGCCAAGCTGCCTTACTATCCGAGGCGGGCTTAACCTGCGTCCATCAAATGCCTCTGTATACTACTGGACGAATCTACAACCAATCAGAGCACTCATT
>JAUCMS010000062.1:2074900-2096926 GCA_032357445.1 Enteromius radiatus
AAATACTTTCAAAATATATACTGTACGTGTGTGTTTTAATATAAACATAATAAATATACACAGCATAAACGCATATAGTATGTAAAGGAAAACTTTTATTTTGGATGCGATTAATCGCGATTAATCATTGCCCAGCACTAGTATTTTTTTTACAAAAACTGCTAAAACGTCAGCTGAAACTAAAATAAAAGCTGAATATATATATATATATATATATATATATATATATTTCTTAAACTACTTATAAAACTCAACTCATTTGTTGTGTGTTTTTGTCAAATCAGAATCAAATATAAAATTAAAAATGTCAAATATTCAGCATAAAAATAACGTTTTATATTAAATAAATTACATTTATTCAACCAACTATGAACAGTTAAAATATGGCTTATTTAATTAGTTCACTTAAAAGATGATATTGTACACATTTATAAAATATATGGCCATAAAAAATTGACATAAAAATGCTAGAAAATAATACAAATTAATATTACAACACACAATAAAAATGCTTTAACTAAAATTAAAATATCAAAATAATTAAAAATATTAATGAAAATTATGAAAACATTTAACTGATGCTAAAATAACACTATTGTAAATCATAAATCTGTATACTGTAATAATATTTTAATGCGAGCATGGCTGAAACATGTCTACAGCTGTGGAGCAAGCGATATTCAGTTACATAAAATATATGAGATTATTGCATTATTTATGATAAATACAAACCAATTACAGCATTCATATACCTGACAAATATGCATCACATTGAGTTTATTAGTCTGCCAAAACCGTCTGATCTAAATCTCTGGAAACTTCATATGCAACTACATCTTAAATTTAGGCAAAACTTATTTTTGAGAGTAGTTTATCATTATGTTGATTGCTTATTCATCTCCATTAAACCATTCTCCATCATGCACCACGTGCACCATCATCATATTCATAAGGAAGAACCTAAAGGCTGCGGCGTCAAATATCAACGTCTAATGTAGTCATTTAGAAATGATTTTGAATCGCCCGTCCTATACTTGCTCTGTTTGTGTAGTTTATCGACGCTCGCAGCTTTATTTTCTTTCCTATGAGTAATTCATTTCACTCGCAAAGTTCCAGATACATCAGAGCTGGTAAATAAAAGCCCCCCAGACAATGAACTGCCAGATTAATTGAGTCTAAAGGCATTTTTTTTTTTGTTTCCGAGTACGGTGGCTTCTTTGAGCCGACACACATGTGGTCATTGCACAGCTGTAGCACTGGTGCTCGTCCAGAGAGAGAGAGAGAGAGAGAGAGACAGACAGAGCTAAAATAGAAAACACAAGGCTTTCTTATTACTGCCGGAGGAACCAAGCCTCCATCTGAAAGCAATCAAGAGTTTCTCAACAGCCCTCGCTTTATATAAGACCTCTCCAGTCCTCACGAGTCTGTACAACACTCTCATGAATACACATGAACAATCCTCTGCGCAGCTTTCCTCTGTGCTTAATTATTTATACAGTAATACCTTATAAAAGAGGAGGCTCTTCAGGCGTAAACTGTGCTTTCGGATTGAACTGAACTTTTGGCTTTGGGTAATACCTCATGACTTATCATCACCAACAGCATATGTGAAATAATAAGTGGCAGAACGGATAGACATTCAGACTTTTACGCTAAAGAAGTTAGCCCATGTTTTTAAAAAACTGACATTTTTAGACATTCAATTGTGGGTTTTTGCCTAATGCTACTGTTTTTCAGATTTAATTATAAATAAAATAACAGTAATTTTATTGTTGTCTGCGATAATATTAATAGTTTTTTGTGACATTTTCACAGTCTGCATGTTTAAAATAATTTATAATAAATTGTGCATAATTTAAATATTAAAACATTAATTATACAACAATACAAAAACATTATATTGGTTTGATTATATTGTTTTTTAAACTTAAAAAAAAAATTCAACAATATTTCATTTACTTCAGACTTTTAGAAAATATTCCAAATAATAATTAATAAGTCTCAAAATATAGATTTTATATTTTTACATCATTTTCACCAAATAAATGTACCCATTTTTAGAAAAATTGCATTTTTAGGCCTTTAATTTTGCAATTTTCCTATTATTTGTTGTCTTTATTTATTTATTTATTTAATCATATTTTGTTGGTCCTAACATTAAAATAAAAGCAATAGTTTCTTGTGATATGCTCATAATCTGTATATAATCATAAATGTATGGACATTTAATTAAATAAATTATGAATTATGCATAATTTGCCTACTCAAACATTTAAATGGACAAAGGCTATTATGTTTGTATTTTATTATGCTTCTGTTAGCAATATATTAATAAATAAGTAATGTAACATAATGCACAAAAAAATTTTTTGATTTTATATAATTTCCACCAAATAAATGAGTGTTTCTTTACACACACATCATTCATTGTAGTTGAAAACATCAGCCCATTATATAGTATTTTTTTTAAGTTTCATTGTTAAAGGCAGATGTTTTAACCCACTGACCAGATTTACCTGTTCCCTGAGCTTCAGATAAACAAGGGCGAGTTATTATTTTGTCCTCTGAAGGGTGACTGTGTCCCTCTAACCTCTGACTGAACACTGGGATCCAGCTTGCCCCCTTGTGGTTCAGCATGGTATTTAACCCCTACACTCACCACAATAATGCTCAACTGACCTCTGCCCTGGTGAGGAAGCAGAAAGAAGCTGAAACAAGCTATCAGATATCATCCGAGCACCGGCGTGATCAAAGAAAGGAAGAAAATGTGTCCTAAACCATCACATCAATATGAGTACATGCTGCCATGCAGGGGCTTCTGGGTACAAGCATGGTTTTTCCTCCAAACATGTGACAGAAAAAACGTAAATTAATATAGTATTTAGTGAGATGTGATACATTTTGTATATTTCGGCTTTAAGAGAATATTCATTTATTTTTGCTTGAATTTATTTTTGTTAAAAATAAAATTAGGTTGAAGATGTTCAGAACATATGTTTTACCACAAAATCAAAAGTGATATAAAAATAAAAATGTAGATTTTACAAAAAGAAAATTAAGCTACATTTTATTGCTAGTACATTTTTACACAAGGAATATGACGTAGCACATTAAATTAAATGTACGATTTGTTAAAAGTTTATTTTAAATTTTTACTTTTACTTTGTTTTGTGTACTACAATTATTTTTACAGTTGTATAAATACTCAGTTTAAATTAAATACTATTATATATTGCAATTATTTATTTAATAAAGAGAGATAATTTTTTACATAGCAGTAATAATGTCTTATAAAATATATAATATATAAATACTAGTGCTCTCAAATGATTCATCGCAATTGATTGCATCTGAAATAAAAGTTTTTGTTTACGTAATATATATATATATATATATATATATATATATGTACATATACACACACACACACACACGTACACATTATAAATAACACACACGTTTTTATATATTATTATATTTTATAGCACATATAAATATATTTAATAAAAAAATAAATCTCATAAATATGCACGTGTTTGTATTTATATATACTTATTAAATATACACCATATACACAGATATATTATATAAACACAACAATTAATTTTGGATGCGACTAATCATTTGACAGCGCTTATAAATATATAATAATGTATATGCTAAATATTTTATGTTTTTTTTTGGGGGGGGGGGTGAAATGTGTTCTTGGCAGGTTTCACAAATTTATATATTTTTGTTTAAAAAGACGTTGAAAAGATTTTTTATTAAGCTTTTCTAAAATTAACCCACTAAAAAAAAAAGACAAAATATTTATTTCTATTATTTTATTGGCATTTATTCGCAGCAGCGTGTGTTCAGTCTCTTCTAGTAGTCGTTGTATCTGGACGAGCATCAATCTTCATGCACACACGTTTCAGCTCATCACATACTGTCTCCCGCTTCACAGGAAAAGTGTCCCTCAGCTTCTCTCTTTGACCCCCTTCACGTTCTCTTTCTCCTCCTGTCTCTCTCCCCTCCTCCGCCTGCACTTTTCCTCACACTTGTCATTTTCACCCCTCTCTCCTCGCCCGACATCACCCGTCACTAAACAGCCTATCCTGGACGCACACTGGGGGATTCAGCCACAGGTGGGTATGACGGGCGCTTCTCTGCATGGCACTTGCCTGCGCCTCTGATCCCCTGCAGCTAGCGCTCATCTGCCCAATTACCGAGCACTAATTACACAGTGCCATTACATGTCAGCGTGCAGCACTGCTCAGTCCACGGTCAGCCACTGCAGAGAGCAAAACCCTAGCCCTAACAAAACAACAATTCAGCCAGCATATTTGGGTAAAGGTCTAGATTTGGTTCAGCTGTTTTTCATCATCCGACTAATCAGATTGTCTAATTGAATTAATTCTGAACACTAATCTGAATCTTTGTTCATGAGAATAATTGGATCGTGCCACAGCACCAAGATAAACCACTGTGTTTATTGCATAAAGACTGCGAGATGTGGGTAGCACAAGTTTTATGAAACGGTGTGTGCAATAAACAGTGCTTGGGAATTAATCATAATGTATCTGTTACAAACGTTGGGATTTTTATTAATAGTTTTATTCAGTAAGGATGCATTAAACTGACCAAAAGTAACAGTAAAGACATTAATAATGTTAAAAAGGATTTCTATTTTCTATAAATGTTAAACATTCTGTTTATAAGACAGGCCTCAAATACAAATCGGCACATTAGAGTGATTTCTAAAGTATTATGTGACAAGACTAGAGTAATGATGTAGTAATATTTCACAATACGGATGTTTCTATTGGATTTTTGATCACATAAATGCAGCCTTGGTGAGCATAAACAAAAATCAATCTTACCGATCCCAAAACTGGATTGGTGTTATGACCTGTCAAGTAGGTAACATGTTTAATTTGATGCAAAACACTAAAAGAGCCAGCTATAAAGGCTATAAAGTGCAATCTGTTTATTAATTAGTCAGCCGACAAAGTACAAGTTGCGCAAATTAGACAAAACCTAAACACAGCACATAATGAATGGTCTGTACTCCCATCTTTGCATCATATTAAATACATAGCATCTACTCTGGCTAAAGTTCATTGAGGTATGCGAGTTGGTTGCATGTGCAGGCCTTGCATTGACATGTGGGGGTGGTGGTGGTGGGGGGGGGGGTCAGATGTTGGATGCTTATATCATCATTGACTGAAGATTCAACGCTCTTAAAAATAACGGTTCGGTAAAAAGAACCTTCCAGCTGTTAAGAACCATGTGTTCTTAGCGTGACGAACGTTTGAATCATCTCGAGAACCTTTTGAAAGGTTCCGTGGATGCTGAAGGTTCTTCATGGAACCATCAATAAAGAACCTTTATTTTTAAGAGCGTAGAGTCACATGCTTTGTCTGAAAGTTTGATGGTGGCTATCTTTATTGTGAGTGGCGTCAGAAAACCTCCATCTAACCGAGCTCCTCGACCTCTACACCGCTGTAGAGCTGGAGGGGCCTTGAGTGATTGTGTTCTGGAGTACTTCATAGAAATACCATTCTCTGCAATTAATTCAACACAAATTAATTACTTTCCTAAAGTAAACTGCTTTACATCAGAAAAGTTGAAGTGAGTGAAACGGCCTTCAGTTTTTCATCTAAGCTCTGAAATAGGCACTCATTAGATATTAAAGATTCAAGAAATCCAAGTTAGATTCAATGTAAAACTTAGTTATCTAGAAAGGTTCTGGTGAAAGGTACTGGGTTCAACAACAACAAAAAAATGACCATATAAAGAAGAGAATCTCCATACATTCACACAAGAGCGTAAAGATTTGTTTTGGGTCCCTTAATGATTCTGATTGGCTCTAATGCTGACACTCAATGATGCTGCATGGTGCGTTCGTCACTCTTTACGCTTGCTTTTTCACGAATGTGCACCCCTTTGTGATGGTACTTTACTTTCTGTGGTCTAAGGTGAGCAATATGCAACAAGTATAAACATCAGTAAAATAAATAAATAAACCATTGCAAGATGAATTTTCAATAATGACCAATTAATTTTTGAACATTTAAATTCATAATAAAGGTTCTAAAAGGATTTTGCAGTAGAATTATTATTATTTTTGGTTCTTCAAAAAATCTATTCCTCATAGAATCTATTCCCACTGTAAGGAGGTTCTAGAGGGTGTTTGAGGCTCTTATGGAACCATCGATGCCTATTAAAGGGTTAGTTCACCCAAAAATGAAAATTAGGCAGTGTTTTACTTATCTTCGAAACATCCAAGGTGTATGTGACTTTCTTCTTTCAGACAAATACAATTGGAGCTATATTAAAAACTGTCCAGCCCCATCAAATGGGGATAAACAGGTGTTTGCTGTAGGCTATACACATTGGAAGACATTAAATAAAGTACATGCATCCATAATATAACATCCCTCACGTGGCTCCAGGGGTTGAATAAAGGCATTCTGTAGAGAATCTGTGTGTTTTTGTTAGATGAATATCCATATTTCAAACTAATAAACACTTTTTCTAACTTCCACTGACTCTGGCATGTGACGAATGCAGAGAGAGAATAAAACAAGGATCTGTAAAGAAAAATGTCGGAGGATTTTACCATAAGCCAAGAGCAGCCCGTACGTCTTATCACACTTAGTGGAGGTGAGAGAGAAGTGTTTATTAAGTTTGAAATATATTGGATATTTATCTTTCAGAAATGTATGGATTTGCTACAGGAGGCCTTTATTCATCCCCCATGTGGGGGACATTTTATTATTTTTGCACACGCTTTATTTAACGTGTTTTGGACCAGTAAAGGGAAACACCTTCCCAGTGCAATGATAGAGCTTAAAGTGCCAGGACAATATATCTCTGATTGTATTGGTCTGAAAGAAGAAAGTTACAAAGGTGATTAAAACACTGCTTAATTTTCATTTTTGGGTGAAATAACCCTTTAACTTTGAAAGCGTAGTAATATTATGATTACAAGAGAAAAGGGGCTTTTTCATTCATAGTTGATCTTGAATTGTGGTTCTTGCCTTTAGTTTCAAATTCTTGTAATCGTAAACACCATCCTTCTCTCTCTCTCACTCTCAAACAGATGGAGAGATCACCTCTAAACCCATGGTGCTGTTCCTCGGACCCTGGAGCGTGGGCAAGTCCTCCATGATCAACTATCTGTTGGGTTTGCTGGACACTCCTTACCAGCTGTACACGGGTAAACTGCCACCTGTGCTGCTTGTCAAGTGGTCTTGGGTATTAAAGTATTGTTTTATTACAAATGTGCATCATCTTCTGTTCGTCCAGGTGCTGAGCCCACTACCTCAGAGTTTACTGTCATCATGCACGGCGAGAAGATCCGCACCGTGGAGGGCATCGTCATGGCCGCTGACAGCTCTCGCTCCTTCTCCCCCCTGGAGAAGTTCGGACAGAACTTTTTGGAGAAGCTGGTTGGCATCGAGATGCCCCACAAGCTCCTGGAGAGGGTCACGTTCGTGGACACGCCTGGAATCATTGAGAACCGCAAACAGCAGGAGAGAGGTACAGAGTTCTCCAGCATCACCATTGATTTCTGGGATCCCGTGGGTCCTTAAGAAGTCTTAAACTCAAATTGAAGCTCATAAAAAGTCTAAGATATGTTAAACGGTGCTTTTTATTCTTTAGTCTTTATTATCATTTCAGGAAGTCTTCAGTTTAAGAGCTGATCGTTAAATTCATACCTTAAACTGATTTAATAAAATGTAAGTGCTGCTCTTTCTACAGGTTCACCTTAACATCATTTTTCACTATTATGATTGTTTTTGACCTTTCAGTTTCATTTAGTTTAACTGAAAGCAATAGCAGTTTGTTTATAATAATCAATTCTTCATATTTCTTCTCCCACTTCAAGGTTACCCATTCAACGACGTGTGCCAGTGGTTTATCGACCGCGCTGACCTCATTTTCGTGGTTTTTGATCCCACCAAGCTGGACGTCGGCCTCGAATTGGAGATGCTCTTCCGGCAGCTGAAAGGCCGGGAGTCCCAGATCCGTATCATCCTCAATAAGGCCGACAGCTTGGTGACCCAGGACCTGATGCGCGTCTACGGCGCCCTCTTCTGGAGTCTGGCACCCCTCATTAATGTTACCGAGCCCCCTCGCGTCTACGTCAGCTCCTTCTGGCCCTACGACTACGCTCCAGACACCAGCCGGGACCTCTTCAAGCGCGAGGAAATCTCCTTGCTGGAGGACCTCAACCAAGTGATTGAGAACCGCCTGGAGAACAAAATAGCCTTCATCCGCCAGCACGGCATCCGTGTCCGCATTCACGCTCTCCTAGTGGACCGCTACGTGCAGACCTTCAAGGAGAAGATGAGCTTCTTTAGCGACCCCGAGCTGGTCTTCAAGGAGATCGTGGATGATCCCGACAAGTTCTACATATTTAAATCCATCCTGGCCAAAACCAACGTCAGCAAGTTTGACCTGCCCAACCGAGACGCTTACCGCGACTTCTTCGGGATTAACCCGGTGAACAGCTTCAAGCAGCTGTCGGCCCAGTGCTCCTACATGGGCGGTTGTCTACTGGAGAAGATCGAGCGCGCCATCACCCACGAACTGCCCTCTCTGCTCGGCAGCATCAACTCCGGCAAGAACCCGACCCTGTCCTCCTGCGAGGCCACCGGCTGTGGGGAAAAGCCCAAGAACCGCTATCGGCGAAACTGAGAGAAGAAAACCAGGCGGGAGGGAGACAGCGGAGGAGGACGAGAGAAAGAAAGGAGGAACGGCGGAGCGAACAAACCGAGGAGGAGCAGTGGAGCTAATCCTGTTCCTGCCACGGGTCCGTTTTGAGTAAATGGAGACGGGACTTTTTTTTTTTTTTTTGCGTGAAGAGGTTGTGTGTGGGGATGTTTGCGGGCGGGGGGATTCTGGGACGGGGTGGAGGGAGGTTTTTGAGGCGGAGTTTCTTGTGAATGCGAGGAGAGCACACCAAAACAACTCTCCTCTCTTTCCGCACTACTTTTATAAACTGTCTGCAGTTTTGGAGGGAAAAATGTGTACGCATGGAAAAAATAAAAAATGGCTGACACATACTTAAAAAATGTAAAAAATAGCAAAAATAAAATATCCTGAGACTGAAAATGGGTATCAGCTGCCTTGAATGTGAAAAGTGATGCAATTATTGTGTTTTAAACTTACCGAATCAGTTCCCCAGTTGTGCGTTTTTCCATTGTCTTTTGGGTTGATCTGTTAACTTTTATAGGTTAGTAGTAACTATGGATGATTATTTGTCTCTCTTTTGAAACTGATAAGCTACTAGCATTTTTACACTGCATGTTATGATACATATGGGTTTGTTTTTTTTTCACATTTCCACTTATCCACTTTGTGTACCACAATTAAAAACAAACTACGCTTTTAAAAATTAAGGAGGTTTTTACAGCAATGTGATAAAGGATCTATTTGGGGTTCCCTAAAGAATAATTCACCCAATAATGAAAGTTTGTAAGATTTGAAATATGTAGATGAGTTTGTTTCCTTATCGGAACAGATTTGGAGAAATTGAGCAGTATATTGAGTGAATGGGTGCCGTCAGAATGAGAGTTCTGATAACAGTTCCTTACATACATGCAACTTTTCACTTTTAATTAAACTGATGGACTGAAGTGGTGTGGATTACTTCTGGATTACTGTGATGTTTTTATCGGATGTTTGGACTCTGACGGTACCCATTCACTGCAGAGGATCTTGGCCTGGCAGTGTTTTTTTTTTGGCTGAACTATTACTTTAACTGAACTGTTCTTTCTTAGTGTACGTTTTAATAATCGGTTTCCACGAAAACAACTTCTGTGCTTTTGAATGGTTCCATGGCTGTTAAAAGTTCTTCACGGAACCTTCGATGCCAATATAGAACCTTCATTTTTAAAAGTGTATTTGAAATTCCACAACTAATAACAAGGTCTTATGTAGTGGTTGGGGTTTTGTGTGGAAATAATCGCATTACTCTAGATATCTAGATGTTACCTCAGAAAGCTGCATTTCTATAAGCTTTAGGAAGGCTTTTTTGGAATCCTAGATATGATGTATGGTAGTCAACAGTAAACAGTGCAAACATAGTGCAGTTCTGTGGGAGCGACAAACTGCAATAAAGTGTTATTAACCGAGCTGTCTGCTTTTTTGGAATTGGGTCGTGGGGGTTAATAGACTTGGATCTCTTCTGAAAGACCTGTCCAGTCCCTGTTAAATATCAAGGTCACTCTTTGTTCCCACCTCCAAAAATAGCCACAAGATGAACCATGGTGTCACTATCAGATTGAGATTGAGTGCTGAAAGTCAGCAGATGTGTTTTCTGAGGCAGGTGGGTCATCATAAATGTAACAAGCTCATTAAAACATGCAGTGAATGTTAATATTGCTCAATCCCTGTTCCTGATTTGTTATTCTGACAGCTGGCTTGTTTAAAAATGTGACAACATTTCTGATGTTTAAAAGTTTTAGACTAGAAATGACCTGGCAACCACAACCTGAGACTATTAAAGTGAAAGTAGTTTCTAATTAGCCGTGAGTGAGTGTCCATATGTGTTGAAGTTGCTGTGGCGGTAGTTGTCCACTAGAGTGAGCACAGAATGCGAAGAGCAATTGCATCACATTCACATAGGGACAAAGCAACAGATATTGAACAACGTAATGCTGAGGCGAGGAAGATTATAGTGCAAACCAGATGAGGTGAATTTGAAACGTTTAAGCATGCTTATTATAAAACAAGGGGAGTTTAATGTAAACTTGCATAGCAGCTTAAAGTGAACACATTGGTCATTGCAAACCTCTTAACCATGATACAGTGAAGAGTCTTACCTTTACATGCAAGGTTAAAGTCATAAAATATACCTTTTTGACTGAGAGAAGAGAAGAATTTCCCCCAGGCCCTCATAGAGGAGTTTGTTTCTTCTTCAAAACAAATTTCGGAGAAATATAGCATTCCAGAACTTTTCAGGAAATGCATCCTCTGCAGTGAATGGGTGCCGTCAGAATGAGAGCTGATAAAAACATTCCATTAATCCACAAGTAATCCAGTTACAGTCTTGCAAAGTGAAAAGTGTAAGAACCAAACCCATCACTAAGATATTTTTATCTTCATACCATTGCTTCTGGCTAAAATATGAGTCCTTTATTCATAATACTGCTCTCTCCAGTGAAGAAGTCCATCTCCTGTTGCCCACTCACATCAGAATCCACCCACATAAGTGTTTTCACTGCTCGATCTGTTCATATCTCTCTTCTGATTCAGACGGGACCATGTTTTCAAAGGTGAAAGCCGTATGGATAAAGTACTCGTATTTTAGCCATAAATGTTCATGACTGGAGTGCTGTAGGTTATTGTGATGTTTTTATCAGCTGTTTGGACTTTCATTCTGACGGCACCCATTCACCGCAGAGGACCTATTGGTGAACAAGTGATCTAATGCTGCTTTACTCCATGAGCTGGGTAAATTCTTAGCTAATTTAAATTTTTGTGTAATCAGGGTACTAACATGCCACTAATAGCAAAAAATAACTCCTATAGTGCAAACAGTAGTGCTTGAAATGTCAAGATCATGGGGTTGATTCCCAAAAAAAACGCATGAACTGATAAAATACACATAATGAATGCAGTATTGGTTGCTATAAAAGCATCAAATGCAGACTTGCACAACAATGGTTTTTCCATAACACTGAATCATTCCTGTAGCTCCAAACAGTAGTATACACGAAAAATGCCAAGGTCGTGGTTTTGATTCCAGGAAATGCAAGGGCTGCTAGAAATGTTTATACGACTTGAATGCAATGTAAGTTGCTTCGATAAAAGCACCTGCATAACTATAAATATAAATCCACCGCAAACTCACTTCCAGCCCAATTCTGATAAGAAACACATCATTTCCCAATGGATAAAACCAAGTGCCATGCCACAGAAATATTCAGTTTCCCTCTGAAACACGTCAGATAACTGAAGCGAATTAGCTTTCATGTTGCTTCTAATGAACAGATTGTAATCAAGAAAATTTCCTCATTCCCGTATCTGTTATTCAGTGTTTAACTCGTTCAATAGAAGATGTAACAGCTCATTTTGCAGCACTGCACGAGAAACAAATGTGCAATACGGCCGTCGCATTCAATAGCAGAATGAAGCCAGTGTCCCGTCACTGAACGATATTAGTCTTAATGAGTTAATAATGGCATGGGTCTGCGCGCCTGTGTGAGGACACGGCCCACTGATCACATATTTCAAAACAGACTGTGCTATATTCCCCCCAGAGCGAGGGAAGCCCCCACAACATCAGGGTCGCCTCTGAAAGCGTGTGAAGCACACACACACACACATGTTTCAGACGGCAGGCTGAAGTTTGCCTTGTGCTCAGATGTGATTGGAGAACAGGTCTGGAAGCTGCATTGCAGCAGCTCGGGGTCGGTCGTGACTCCAACTCAAAGGGAGGTGTGTGAGGGAATTGTAACGGGGGACTGACTGTGTAACATGTTCAAAGGGAATAGTGTATCTCAAGGCCGTTTCTTCAGATATCAGTATTTGTGAGTGTGTTTCAGGTGTGGGTATTGCAAAAAACAATATTGGGTGAATATCACAAATAGAGCTTAGATGTCTGGGTTCAGTTTCATCCCATAATCATCTCTATCTATCTACTTACTGTATGTAGCCTATATATATATTTACACTATATTTACAATTACATTTATGCATTTAGCAGCTGCTGAATATAGTATGCATATTTATTTGTTGCATTACAGTTATAAGAATGTACAAGAATTGTAAGAATTTACAAGTTATGAGAACAATTCTTTAAATGTTTAATTTTTTAACACTATATGAAGAGTTCATTTGCAAAAACATACATTTTTCAACAATTTTCAAAAATCATGTGTTTTCTTTGTGCGTACCAATTCATCTCAGTCAAACTGCATTTGGATTGTTTTGATATAAAGTAAAAGTAACAAAAGAAATTCAAACACAGAGTCACACAAACACAATAGAAACATGATAACATAATTAACTAAACTAAAAAAAATAATAACATAGTTGTGTGTGTAAAGCTAAAAAAGTAAAGTTAAATTTTAAAAAGTAAATAAATAAAAAAGACACTTGTTAAATGAATTTATTTACATTATAGAAATATATATATATATATTGCTTTACAGTAAGCATAAAAGTTTTTAAACCATTTAAAAAAAAATATTTGTGCTATTTTTAAATAGAATTATTATTATTATTATTATTATGAAAATAATGAACCTGAATAATCCTATGTTTCCTCAAGGAAAATATCACTGTAGACTGGGATGAAATATAACCTGGTCATGTTCTTGAGAGGTTTGTATTGGAATGGATTCCATGAGCACTCCTTTCTCCCAGAAACAACACGACCTAAGAACAAGCAGTGTACTTGTGTAAGAAACCTATCACCTCTCTGTGTCATGACCCATCAGCTCAGGCCTGGCCTGCTCTAGAGACACACACAGCTGCAGCTCTCCGGGGAATTCCTTTGAAACAGTCTTCCGAAGCTTTTTAAGCATCTTAGCCTCTCTGCGGCTTCCAAAACAACATAATCACTTTGATTCAGCCACAGTTACTGCTGCGCGGCGCGAGCGCAACACGACAGCCCAGCAAAGAGACTCTATTAATTAAAACATGAGGATTAAAGACTTATGGTTTATTTTGGGAATAATTTCATAAACTGGGATCAACATTTAATTACAAAATTGGTGGATTTGGTGAGTATTACGGAAAACATTGTGGAAAATGTTTAATAAACTCTTGGCCCTCAAAGCAGAGCTGACCTGGAAAGCAAAATATTTCCAGTAACCAAGCAATGATTGTTTAATTACAATATGCATGATATCTGACCTTGAAACACAAAACCAATCATAAGTAGCATGGATATATAACAAACAATACAATATATGGGTAATTTTTCTTTTATGCCAGATAAAATTTCACCAAATTGACCCATATGACTGACTTTGTGGTCTGTAGTCACATATATTGATAGGAATTATGATAGAAAGATCTATCTATCTATCTATCTATCAAAACAAAGAAGAACCAGACGGCCAGACAGACAGAAAGAAAATGTGTTTCTGTCTAGTGGTGTCAACGCTAAATTGGTCTGCTTGATTTCGTATTGCTCACAATATGACAGCTGTGTCTCCCCCTGCATTACACGTCATTGATTGGACCCCTCTACCCCCACCCCGTACCCTTTTGACAGCTCTCGGCGACGCGCGCCAGCGTTGGGGACGCGCTCCGACGCGAACACTGCGGTTTGTGAAGAGCCCACTTCCATGTGAACGCGTGCGTGCTCGCCACTCTTCTGTTGTTCTCTCTCCAGAGCGTGCACGCACGCGTTTATCCCCACCTCTCAATGTATTTCCAGCGTCCGCTGGACTTGTACAGACACCGCGTCGGATTGCGAATACAGATGGAGATCTCACTGATGTCTGATGGCCACTGGCGCACCCGAGCTGCGCGAGAGCACACAAGTCAACTATGATACACTAGCATGTGTCACGAGTGCCAAGCCGTGCGCTGATGGGGAGCATAGAGGTACCGGCAGAGAAAGAGATTTGTTTGGACATCACAGGAAAAGCTGCCCATGGAAATGAGTCCTGAAGAGAAACCAAAGAGGCACTTTACCGCTGCGAGTCTATGGAGAGAGAAGTGCAGACTTTCAGTCTTCTCTACGAGGAAAGGAAACTTAAATGACTTCTGACCATCAAGGTGATCTCATTCTTCGTTTGAAGCAACGTGCATTGATATAAACTGGTTTCAAACACCCGAACCTGAATTAAGATCCCAGTGTGATCCCAGTTCTTTAAGTCTATGGGAATATACTGGACATACAGGCATTTATGCATTTTGAATGATAAGTTAATCCATACGTGCTTTTCTTTATGATTTTATACCGTTATGCACGTTTAATTCGAAATAGAAGCGTCTGCAAGATCCGGAGCGGGAACTCAGGAAAGGTCGGTGCTCCAGTCAAGAGAATATTAACGCGACAGGCCGTTTAAGAAAGAAGACTGGTTGAATTTCTCTACATATGCTTTTAACAACAGTGACGCTGTCGTGCCCTCTGTCTGACAGGGCGCGGAGTCTCCAGTAAACGCTTATTCTGAATCTGAAGAACAAAAGAGGGCGGAAGGTTTATTTTTAAGAAACAGTGTTGAGTTATTTTTCTTAAGTAGCCTAAATATTGTAGAAACACATCATGTTTATCTGTTTGGACATTTTTTAAATTGGCATACTCATTCCCTGCTGGACTTTTTAAATGTTTATTTGATCAAGAGTTTTTGGACTTTATTATGCATGACTTGTGTTGGATATGAGGAATGCCATAACTTATGTCAAGCGTAAATGCTGACAGTCCTCTAAATGCTCTCATAAATACCATTTTCTTCTTGAAAACCAATGTAATGGCTCATTTATGAGGAAAATTGAGCACTTGGCATCAGAATGGAGTTAAGAAGTTCCCCAAGGAGTCAAAGCAAACAGTCCTTGACTTGAGTCTTCATTTTTGCGGCGTTATTATGTAACTTAGATTCATCAGTGAGAGAACTCTTTTGATTCACTTGTAGTAAGTTGAAAGATTCCATGCGTCTTGGATAAACCTCTCCGGCTCATGTGCGTCAAGAAAGACAGAAGAGAAGAGGAATGCGCTATTGACGTCATGAGGTGAAATAACCAAAACTCAAACTCCTGGAAATGTCTAAATGCATGAGTACATTTTTCGTCATCTAGTCGTCAAAGCAGATTAGCACCATCTCCATTTGTTTCCCCCTCTTGATTATTTTTCCACCTTTTTGCCTCCGATCTGAACGATATCATGGCTTCTCCTCAACATCAACATCTGCTGTTTCACAACAGCGAAGTAAGCTGCGACTCTAGTGGTGATGGAGCCGTTTCTGTGCGGATCAAGCCACACAAACAGCAGCGTGGGAGTCTGGGAGCCAGCGCCATGTGCAGCATCATCGGGGGCTCCAAACATTGCAAGTACAGCATCTCCTCCAGCTGTAGCTCAGGCGAATCCGCCATCCGCAAACCAGTCATCAAAGGCCTCCGGACTCAAAGGAAGATGCCGCAGCTGTTCGAAAGGTCGGCCGGACATTTCTGGAACCCCAAGTTTGACTCTAACATTCTGGAGGAAGCCTGCCGCGAGCGCTGCTTCCCTCAGACGCAACGGCGTTTCCGCTGTGTGTTGTTCTACTTGGCGGCCGCCAGCCTGCTCTGGGGGTTGTTCTTCATCGCTAATGCTAATCGATGCGAACGGACCGCCTTCTTATTGCCCACCGCCGCCTTCCTGCTCCTCTGTTCTGTCCTGTTCGTCTTCACGTTTACCCGCTTCTACACCCACTGCTACAATCAAGCCACGCTGTTGCTCATCGTGGTGACATTTGCCCTCACTCTTGCACCTCAGATCCAGACTTCAGGCTTTAGTGACTTCAATGTTCCTCCTCTGATTGATGAAGAGGACGCAGGTGACTTCAGTGGCGCAGAGGATAAAAACCTGACGTTTGAAGCCACCCGAAGTGGAGTTCCAGTTGCTCCTTGTTTGTCCCCAGTTGGCACCTTCTCTCTAGGCATGGAGGTGCTTTCATTGCTCTACAGTTTCCTCCACGTACGCTTGTATGCTTCGCTCCTGCTCGGCTTGCTCTACTCTGTGCTTTTCGAGACTCTAGGCTGGATGCATTTGATTCAAGGCAGCGGCTGGAGGAACTCCACCGAGGAGCATTTGGAAACGTTGTACTGGCTGATCCCAGGAAGGGCCATTTTGCATCTCTGCGCCCACGTCATTGGAATCCACCTTTTTATTATGTCCGAAGTGCGTTCGCGCAGCACGTTCCTCAAGGTCGGCCAAGCCATCATGCATGGGAAAGACTTAGAGGTGGAAAAGGCCCTGAAGGAGCGGATGATCCACTCGGTCATGCCTCGTAGGGTGGCCGATGAGCTCATGAAGCAGAGTGACGATGACAATGATAACTCGGTTAAGCGCTATTCGACGGGAGCGGCCATTGCGGGTGCCTCCAGCCCAAAAAGCACCAAACGCAAGAAGACGTCGATACCCCGAGGCCAGATCATCTTTCGGCCATTCAACATGAAACGCATGGAGCCGGTCAGCATCCTGTTCGCGGACATTGTGGGATTCACCAAGATGAGCGCCAATAAGTCGGCGCATGCCCTGGTGGGACTCCTCAATGACTTATTCGGACGCTTCGATCGCTTGTGTGAGCTCACATGTTGCGAGAAGATCAGCACACTGGGAGATTGTTACTATTGCGTGGCTGGTTGTCCCGAACCAAGAGAGGACCATGCCTACTGCTGCATAGAGATGGGTCTTGGGATGATCCAGGCCATTGAGCAGTTCTGTCAAGAAAAGAAAGAGATGGTGAACATGCGTGTCGGCGTTCACACTGGCACCGTGCTTTGTGGGATTCTTGGCATGAAGCGCTTTAAGTTCGACGTGTGGTCCAATGATGTCAACCTAGCCAATCTCATGGAGCAGTTGGGAGTCGCTGGAAAGGTGCACCTTTCAGAGGCCACGGACAAGTTTTTGGATGACCGGTACTTGCGAGAAGACGGGAGGGTCACAGAAAGAATCGGACCAAGTGTGGTTGCAGATCAGCTTAAAGGTAAGATGTGCATTTCTAGTTCTAATGCAGCGTAGATGAGTATGTTTCCTTGTTTAGCGCTGTACTTAATCTTTGTTGCGAAACTGTGCCTCGGAGGACTGAGTGAGACACTTTTGGCTCAAGGCTTACGTGGCTGTTAAAAGTTTCTTGCTGCACTGAAATTCTTCTGCCTGCATATTGTCAGTGTCCTCAGTGTTCACTTGTCGAAGCGTTTTGTTGAATCTTAGCCCCTGCGGTTTCTGTGACACATTCAGTTAACGCAGCAGGTCTTTTAGGCAATAACATGTTGTCTAACCTTTTCCACAGCCTTCAGAAGAGGGACTCGTTTTGTGGATTTGTACAGTCAGTTTTTCCTCAAAAAGGCCTGTCATTTTCTATGTTTGATCATGTTTTCCATTCAGTGGTCAACAAAGCAAAATTAGCATTTGCAAGTGGCATATTAGCAAAAATCCAGTCATGTTAGCATGTGATGCTGTGCTTGCATACTGTAATTGTCTAACCCTCTTGGAGTTTCATATGACTTACTTAAGTTGAACAAAAAAAAGAAGTATTTATATTATATATTCATAGTGTTTACACTGTAACTGAACTATCCCTTTAATAGCTAATAAAGAGATTCACATTGGAGATTTGTAGATTCATTTTGGCGATTTTCTCCGTTACCTGATTTCATGTGCTTTCTGATCAGCAATCAACAAAGAAAAATTAGCATTTGCAAATTAGCTAACTTCTCCTTTCGCATAATGGCTGGTCACCTCACTTACATCAAGTATTGGATTCTCAAAGCGCTTGACATTTGTATAAATGTGGCCTAAGGCTGGCATTTCTATGTAATTAACTCATGCAAATGATTCCTTCGTTTTGGTAATTGTACTTGAGCTCAAGCAAAAGCCAATAATTGGGCGTTGAGTGATACATCTGAATGTCTCGGCGCGTTATTAATCCTTTCCGGTCTCAATTACGGTTACTTAATACATCCTCTTCATTTAATGAGGAATCCCACAGTGTAATTAATATCAAATAGAATTCTCATTTTGACAATATTGATAATTACTAAATCTCTTAAGATCAGCAAAGTGGCATATTCAGGTTTTTAAGGAGCCAAAACTGACCCACGTCAGTTGGCGAAACCGAAATCGCTGTGCTGTCACAGCATCATCTCGCCGTGGCAGAGCAGGTGTCTCTGTATTGGTCCTGAGGGGTCAACTGGGATTGACGGCCCAGCTGTCACCCTTGAGAGTTTCGCTTCGGTGTTGGTTGCCAGTGCTCACTCTCAATCAGAGAGGATTTGAGTCTCTTGAGGAACTCGGCTTCATTTTTTCCACTTTGTCATTCCCTTAGACTTCGTTTAAAAGGGTAAAATGGCCTCCTTAAAACGGTCCCATGGTGCTTGTTTCTGAATATCTGTCAGTTCCTCTCTCGGTTTCTTTCCTTCACTCTCTGTTTTTGTGTGCCACTCAGTACTGTAGTCTTTCCAGTGGATACTTTAGCTTTTTTTTTTTTTATACAGTTTCATGACTCAGAATGGTACAGCAAGTTTAAGCGTAACATTGCATAACAACCTTTCTTTTCCTAACACCACTGAACTCTCTGTTGAATTCGCTGCATCTCATTTCACTCGGTTTAACACGCACTGCACCCGAGGCCTGAAGCTTTAATATATGACTTCCTTTCTTTAATCATCAACAAAATGATTAAAGTGGCAACATTCTTTCCTTCATATCTTGTATTCAGTTGATTGCCCCTCTTCAGGCGTTTAAGTTTTTTTTATTTTTATTTTTTTTCACTGGCTGAAAGCTTAATTTTCCCACTCTGGAGTGATGTATTCAGTCCAGCGCTTAGGATTTATCTGTCCCTCATGGATTTGCAGGCCCATTGAATGAGCTCTCCGTCAAGAGAGACTTCGACTCCAGAACAGTAAAAAAATCTTCCAGCTGCTCGCAGTAGCTGTGTAAATCAGCGAAGGAAAGTAGCGAGCTCCTGTGGAAACCTGGCAGACCTGGGAATGGAGGCAGGCCCGGGTCTCCAGTAAATCACACCAACCTGGACTAATCACAAAACGGCAGTCTCTCTTCAGACGCCGGTGTTCGTTTGAATTGGACATGTGTTGAATTGGACATGAAAGCGTTGGCTGTGCTGACTCTCTCTGCAAGGTCTTTCAATTTGCTGGTGAAATCAAGCTGCGCAAACCAACAAAAACAGCACACCTGGGTCATTCCTACTGCGCAGTACATTTGTTTTAATGTGAAATCAAACCGTGAAACAAGGAGCCCATCGAATCTAAATTGCTGTTTTAGCAGCTTTTAGTCGTTGTGTGTTAGCTTTTAAAGTCTTCTATATGTTAGTGTACTGCTGTTAAAGCAAATTTATTTATATCATGTCATATTTATATTTATATGTATCATATATAACAGTGGTGTCAAACTCAATTCCTGGAGGGCCGCAGCTCTGCGGAGTTTAGCTCCAACCAGCTCCAAATCACACCTGCTTGGAAGTTTCTAGTGATCCTGAAGACCTTGATTAGCTGGATCAGGTGCGCTTGATTAGGGTTGGAGCTGAACTGTGCAGAGCTGTGACCCTCCAGGAATTGAGTTTGACACCCCGATATATAATATATATCCGCTTTTGAGAAAATTAGCCATAAATATAAATATTTTGTATAAAACACACTACAAATTGCTAATTGCTGTATATGTGTGTGTGTGTGTGTGTGTGTATATATATAATGACTAATTAATTTATTATTAATAAAATATTATTATATTACTTTTTCAAAATGCATCAGATTTGTTTTATTTAAAATATTAAACTTTTAAAAGACCAGATTAAATTATGTATATATTTAAAGTGTACATTTTTATCACGTCTGGGAAAATAGACCAGATATCTTTTTCTTTTATCGCAATGTAACAATCTTTAACACGTTTTACTGCTTTGGCTTGACTAGATATTTATATCATGGCCCTAGGTGTTTTGCAAGATCTAACATGAAACACTGGCATTTTTTAGGAAACATTCCAGGTGTTTGAAACAAAATATGTTGACCAAAAACATTTTTGTTGCTGTTGTTGTTGTTGTTTTGACTGTATCCCCAAATATCACCTTCCATCCTGTTGTTATTTCAGTCTTCTATAAATTGTAACAAAAGCCAGTGAATGACATCATCTTCCAGGAGGTGATATCATTTTGGTGGGAAAACAACAACAGTATTAGCAATAGATTTAATAAATTCTGCAATAGCATCTTACTATGAAACGTCCATGTTTGTTACTATAAATCTACATCTTGTTTTTGAAGACATACTGAGCTGTTACTGCACAACAGGAACAACCCACCACCAATCATCAAAGCTAAAGCTAGGACACCAGGTCTGATGTAAACAGAGAGGGAATGATAAATGCATACTCGTACAGTCGCCTCCAGTGCACTAGTCAAGAAAAACAATAACCTGACCTCACATGCTTTTGTATTGCGTGTAAGTGGCGAATAAGTCACTGTCGTTTCTACAATGCCGTCTGGTGCACTTCCAGTAAACCACAGTCTGCTTTATAAATAGCAAAAATAAGAATATTCATAACTGCTGGACTGGATAAACAACACCAGCCGATGCATCGCCCAAGGGATGACGAGCCTTGACCGTTTGGCTGCTTTTTGGAAAACAAATGCATTTCTTGTGGCTCCACGATGAGAGATTAAAGCGTTTTAATAAAATAAACTCGCACAAGTGTTCTTGAGGTTCACGGTGGCATGTCTCTTTGTGCCTTCCACATCCCGTTCCCTCTGGCGCTTCCGACTTCCCACTGTGTGTGTGTGCTGGCCCCTGTTGTGTGGAGTGCTCGTTTGAGTGGAAATGGTGGCTATTTTTGGCTGTTTCCCTGGAAAGTACCTGACTGTGCCCTGGTCCTCCTGCGGTTTCAGAGAACGATGCCACCTCCCTTATCGCTGGGTTATCCAAATACTCGTTTTGTCAGGCATTTCAGTTCTTGCTGAAGAAAGAATATGGGTCATATTTTTGTGGCCCACAATTTTTCATGTGAACTCAATTTAGGAGATGCAGCTTGTTGTACCCCCAAGTAGGTTATGGTTGTTCGTTGAGCTAACTTAGCGTGGCTGTAGCTTGGCTATTTTTTTGTACGCTCCAAAAGCGGCACCTAGTGGAAAATAATTAATTAGCATTTTCATTCAAACCAATTAGAAAGGATCAACAAGTGGGTGGGAAATATGCTAATGTTTCGTTTTGACATCAACATGGAAAGGCTTTGGATTAGGGCTGTGCGATATGGACAAAAGAAATTATTTTCTTTAAAGGTTGCCATAGAATGCATTGAGAGAATATTTTAAATAGTTGTCTGATATGTACATAGAAGGTATGTAGCTTAGGTAAGGG
>JAUCMS010000062.1:2102431-2115226 GCA_032357445.1 Enteromius radiatus
AAATTATAGTAACGCCACATTTTATTGTCAGTAATGGTAACGGCGTTGTAACGGGGGAAACAGTAATTTGTTTGATTACTCGTTACTGAAAAAAATAACGCAGTTAGTAATGCCGTTTATTTATAACACCGTTATTCGCAACACTGAGCATGAATGAACAAGGGGTCAAAGTTTATTTAGACCCTGCTTCTAGTAGTTTCTCGAACCACACAGTGTGTTGCTGAAAAGCATCTTTCTCCATTGCCGAAATGATCAGCTAGATTTCCCCAGGTATTCTTGACTGGTGGAACAGAGCGAAGGCGGTTTCGGTGTCGAGGAGCGAGTCAACTGTGAAGACAAGGTAACTTAAGTTCTTTCTGCAGCTGCGATGACACCTAATGAGACAGCTAAGAGTAAATACATCCTGCTGTGATACTGATTCCCAGCATGCCGAGGCAGCTGCTGCTCTTTGATGTGTGATTGCGCCGCGTCTGAAGGTGACAGGAGAAGCACACTAGCGCCGGATCCACTGCCACGCTGCAGGGACCGCTGACCGTCTGCGCTCTTCTGACCTACTGACTCCAAACATATTCCCACGAAGCCGTTAATAGAATATGAAAAATTAAAAGTGGCAGTGTTGCTCCTCATTCTGACGTAGCCTCTTTCCTCTCGTCCCGGCGGCGTCTGCACTCACAGAGCCAGTGTTCTGCAGCGGGGAAACAAGATGTTATCTGTCACTTAGCGGATGTTTATTTTTTTTCTTCTTTCCCTTGAATGACCTGTGATTGTGGGTCTCGCTCGAGGGCACCATGATTACACAGGAGAGCCGCAATTCATGATTCAGCCTGACCAGAGTTCAAACCAGGCAACCCGAGGTTAGGAGTTGAGCATGTTTTGAGATCTGTTGGTAAAATTAGCTGCTTGTTTAGTCATCCTCACGAAATCAAAATCTCCTGACGATATACACTGAGGTCTTATGAAGCGAAATGATCAGTCTGTACAAGAAACTAAACATTATTTAAAGCATTAACTAACCCAGAGGATCAAGGAAGCAGTGTAGTGATATTTGGTTCATGAATTATTTATCATGAATCAAGAGAGCAATATAAACCAGTTCACCAAACCAACAATTATTTCCGATGTGTCTGAGAATCAATGACTCCAAATGAGCACACAAGCCAGTGATATGTGTAGAAGCTCTTTAAAATAAAAAAAAAGTTATTGCGTATCACACTTTTAAATGAAATTCAACTTTTTTTCTCAGAATTGTGAGATAAAAACTCGCAATTGCAAGTTATTAAGTTTTAAAATCAATATAAACTTTAACAAAACTGTGACTTTATATCAGAATTCTGACTTTATAACACAATTGCGTGATACCAAGTCACATTTCTGACTTTTTCTCGAAATTGCGAGTTTATATCTTGCAATTCTGACTTTTTTTCTCATAATTGTGAGATATAAACTTGTAATTGCAAGATATTAAATCCAATTTTGAGGCAAAAAAAACCTAAACACTGATATGTTCTCCGAATTGTGACTTTTTATCACGCAATTATTACTTTATATATAGCAATTGTGAGTTTATTTCTCAGAATTGCACATTTATGTTACGCAATTTTGACTTATTTTGACTAATTTTGAATTATAACTCGCTATTGTGAGTTATATCTCAAATTCTGAGACAAAAAGTCATATTTATCAGATAAAAAGTCACGATTTCCTTTTTTAATTTTTTTTTCAATGGCATAAACTTGCATAAGAGCATGCAAGAAACCAAGTTTTTATGGTTTCGCATTAAAACGTTTAGCTGAAAAAGGATAGTTTATTAATTTTCTATGCTTTAGACATATTAAACATTCAAGTTTTAGATCATAATTGGGTAGCATGCATTTGTCACGCTCATAATTGACTGATTTGTGTTTGTATAGGACAGCATTAAGCCCTGTTCACACCATGAGCGTTAACTTTGTATATAACGATATTAGCGTCCACAGCGAACAGTCATCTGCCGTTTTAAATTCTCTAGCTCATCATAGAAGGATGGATTCTGATTTCAATGTTTCTATCATTCATCAGCTAAAAAAAATATATCCAACTATATTGTTTCTCTGTGCTTTTAACGTTATCGTTGGACTATTCCTTAATATTGAGAACGATTTGTAGAACTATATCTTTATCCTTATCTCTATAGTTACCATGCTTGGTGTGAAATGAGCTTAAGAGCTAAAAGGTGAATTGATCTGTATGTCTCAGTGGATATACATGCCTCAACCTAAATTTTTGCAAAACCCCAATAATGTGCGCATACATACAATTTGTGCCACCGTTCACGGTATATACAGCAAGTAACTGTGGTGCTTATGAGATACGGATTTGAGTTGGCTTATGTTGTGTCCTAATTCCCTCCACATCATTTCCTATTATCTTTCATCAGTATAGCTGCTAAAACAACCCAGCAAGAATCCAAAACTTCATTATACACTGTAGCCAGGAGTGCAGGCTTTGTTCATAATTAGCCATCATTGTGTGTTTAATGACCTTGGAGAGTTGCTCTGGTATGTGAGATTTCCGTGGACTGAGCCGAGAGCATGTAGAATACACAGCTCAGCATAAAAGTACACCAAAAAAAATCTTGAGTCAGCACAACCCTGTCTTTATCGCTTACGACAGACATGTCAGGTACCTCATATTTACTGTCCAGAGAGATGCACTGTTCTCCAGCTCTGCACCCTCATCAGACGTCGTCTCTGACAGTCTACAGTGAGCTTGAAGGATCTGGGGGAGATAGTGAGCAGGTGCGTCTGACGTCTCAAGTGCAGTGTTTTGAAAAGCATTTGTCTTAGACGATCATTAGTCACCTACAGGCGATGGGATGCGATCAGAGGCACCTGGAGCCCAGCAGATACCATATAAACAACTTGGATTGTCTATCACCGCAGATCAGAGGTCATATGCACTGATTCTTATACCGCTGGACTCAGGTGTGTGTGGCAGCTGTCATATACCCACGGGTCAGAGGCCGGCTGCTTGCTAATGCAGTTATGATGGGAGTTTGTCATTGTGATATGCTTGGTGTCTTAAAAATGCTAATATTTACCTTTCCTTATGATGGTTTGCTGAAAATAATGAGACACGTACAGGATTTTATATTTGTGCTTGACATGTTAAGCGTCAGTGCATAACTCATCCTGTGCTGCTGGTGTTACAGACATTAATGAACCCAACTCAAGTAGAAAATATATACATATATAATTATATCTAAGCAATGTAACCTTTACTTTAGCTTGGCAGGTGAAAAAAAAAAACAAGTAAAAAAAGTTTTTATAAATTTAAAATTAAATATTAATATTAAAATATTATTCAGAAATAAAATAAAAATAGAATTACTTTATGAGTCAGTTTCACCTGGTGTTATGAATAAATTGAATTAAATTATTTAATTTTAGTGTACAACATTTTTTATGCTCACCATTTTTTTTATTGATTAAAAGTACAGTACAAACAGTAATACTGTATTATTTTAATTTCAAAATGTTCATTATTAATTATTATTATAAATTTGAGCTGCTTAGTACTTTTGTGATTTTTTTTTTCACATACATAACAAATAGCATACATTTCTTTACTTTCACTTTAAATCAATTTATTAGGTCCTTGCTAAATAAAAGTGTTTTTTTTTAACTGACCCTGAACTTTCAAACTATATTTTTATTATTATTATTATATCATTATTATATCATCAAAATTCTACATGAATCAGTGCTTGAGAAAAAATCTGTGCATGTGTTCATGTCTCTGTAAATATATCTAGAGCTGGATTCTGCTTAAGTAGGTTCACTGGATTGATTTCCCCGCAGTCCTGATGGTGACAGATTCTGGTGTTTTGAGAAAAGGTGACAGCATCTCACTGTAATGAATGGAGTAAATCACTGCAAAGCCATTACAGCGGCGCGCCAGCTCTGGCCTCTGGGAAGCCCACACGTTTGACCCCGCTCACTGTCATTTATTTCCACTGTCCTCGCTGAAGACACTGATATCTGGCCCTTCATCTCTGCAGAAGGAGTTGAGGTGGGTGTTGCTGCTCGGATCTGAGCGGATGATGGATTTGCTGTGAAACGCGTTAGACTGTAGGTTATGCTGAGGTTATGTTGTTTGTGGGCTGTGTGCATGCTGGATACCAGTGGAGCAGATTTTGCATTAAAAAAACCTTGCCCAGGCATAGCTAAAGTGCTTAAAGTAGCTGTATGTACGTTTTTGACTCTACTAAAGCATAAAAATACCATAATATGTTTGCAGATATTAAAGAAACATGCTAAGTTAATAAAAACAGTGCTACAGTCAGTTATTCTCCTTTGAAAATGTGCGTTTGGTTTGTGAAACCCGCCCACTGCTAGATTATCCAGTTGCACTCCGGGTTGCCAGTTCCGGTGGGTTTCATCAATCTGGCAACCTGTGTGTGCTTCAAGTCTAAAAAGTAGGGGCCAGGTGAAAAAAGTACAGAACAATATTTTTAGGTCAATTATATATTTTTAAATACTTTTGAATTATAAATGCAGATACCGCCGATAAATCGGTCAGGCTCTACACTGAAGATTGAAGTAATGATGCTGGAAATTCAGCTTTGTGTTAAAATGAAAGAAAAATAAAGAAATGAATTGCATTTTAAAATGCATTTTTTAAAAAATATTATTTTCTATTTTTGCTGTTTCAACTGCATTTTTGATCAACAAATTGGTGAAACCAAAATAACCCTGGTGTGCATAAGACCCCGAACGGCCCCAAACTTTTGAACAATAATGTATATTAATTAATTTTTGTATATATGTAATGTTCAAATATTACACCTAGATTTGTCTCTATATTTCAAATATTGATCTATCTACATTTTTTGTTAAAAAATGATTTTGAATAAGTTGGATGATTCTTCTCAGATATATGGTGTTTTTTCCTCAAGCTTTTAGTGTTGTCAGAGCTGGCCAGAAGTCTAAATGTCAAGATCAGCTGTACACACGGCTGCTTTTGCCCACATCTGTCCTGTGTGGGATCCACAAAGCAACCATGCATTGATCCCTCAGGGGAACGTGTCTGCCGTGGCTGTGGAGCGGTTGGCTTCATCTGAAGCATCTGAGGGAACGTGGGTGTGTTAAATACAGTCAGCTTTCTGTTAAGAGTTACTTAGCGCTTCTCATCAACGCTCTCATCCCATATTGATCCTTCCCAGATTCAGCATGCGTGAACGCACGCGCTCATCCTGCTCTTCAGCGCTAATACCTCGTTAGCACGCTCTGCAGGGAGGTCGCGTGATAGATGGCGGTGTGAATGAAAAATGAGATGACGAAGGGAAAGCGGTCCATGAGAGGCCCTTCTGAAATAAGCATGAAGCCGCACAGATGTGTGGGACTCATTATAGAAACACCTGCAGGAAGCTGCTCACAGGAAAAGACATGTAACGACCGTGATGTCTGTAGCAGATACTTGAGACTTCAGGTGAAATGTGTCATGTTTGGGTGCGAAAGTGCTTTGACTCTTTTTAGCATTTCGATAAATATTCATTATAAATCAGACATGTCAGAAAAGAGAGAGTTCTTGGAGTTTATGAGTCATTGAGCTGTTGATTTGTGAATTAATTTGACTATTCAGTCCAATTTATTAACATGTTGTTTAATTCATGAATTAATCGTTTTGTGAATCAATGTGTAGGCCTAATTGAAAAGGTTTGTGAAATACGGAATGAATCATTTTGTGAACCAGTCCAAACAATTAACTTAATCTGTAAACAAATTGTTCATTTTAGTTCATAAGTGAATGATTTTTTTTTAAACTGGTTTAGTCAATGATTTAAAATGGTAACGTTACTATCATTTCAATAATCATTACTATCATAATAATGTTATTATTTCTGATTAATAAGTGAATAATTTTCAGTTAAAAAGGTCTAATTCATAAAGAAACGTTCAAATAGTTTTTAAATGAATCAGATGGTGAACCAGTTCAGCAGATAATTTACAATCATGGTGCGATGCATCCCTTCCTCTACTGAATTATTTTGATCCCCGGTGGGGATAAAACGATTCGCAAAATGCGCTTTGAACTCCTGTTTTGAATAAAAATGATTCGCAAAATGTGCTTTGAACTCCTGTTTTGAATCAAAATGAGTCGTAAAATGCGCTTTGAACTCCAGTTTTGAATCCAAATGATTCGTAAAATGCGCTTTGAACTCCAGTTTTGAATCAAAATGATTCGTAAAATGCGCTTTGAAGTCCCAGTTCGAATCAAATGATTCGCGATACGTGATCCGATTGGAGCGATTCGAATCATTTCGCGACGCAATGTTTTAAATGACTCTGAGTTTGAAAAAGCTCTGTTCTGTTGATACATTTTCAGTAATATTAAAAACATTTGATGACATGACACTACTTGCATACATTTTTTTGCAAAGATTTTTTGTGAGATCATTTATCATGATTTATCAGAGAAAAATAAATCCCCTCTGCTTTTTTTCCACAAATCGCACCCTGCTTTCTAATTTGTGAATGAATCATTTTGTCTGATCCTACTGAGTCTACTGAAAAGGTACCATTCATTCAATGAAAAGATCCAAGTCACAATTGGTTCATGAATCAAACATCAATGCTACTATTGTTCTTACAGTGCGTTCACACCGCCGCCGGCGAGAGCGTCAAAATTCGCCCTGGCCGCCCTGCCAACGACGCTGTACAGAGATTTCTTGGACGCTCTGACATAGATTGAATGCTGGTCTTGTGTTTAAAGGGACCACGAATCAAACAAGCTTGTTAATCTTGTGCAGATCTGACCAAAAGGAGGGTATAGGTTAATCTCGTGAAATGTATTGAATGTGAAAGTAAGAAATTGATTGATGGAAAGAACTTTTTTGAAGTTACATGTTTTCTTTCAATTAAAAGCCATTTGTGTGGTGTGTAATTTTTTATATCCATGGTTAAGTGCGAGTCTAATTTCAATGTTATAGGAGACATTTACTAGTCTTGGTCTTTAATTAATGTTAATTTGTGTGAAACCTACCGGTTGAAGTGTAACTAATGCAGTTGGTCAAATCAGTGTTGGCCATGGGAACTAATAGGGTCGGAACCAAAGTTTACAGGACCGTGTTATCTGGAATCTGCTCAAGCGGCGGGCTTCTACATTCCAATTGGTTGCCGCCAAACCGCGTCATAGCTCATTATCATAAAGTTGACTTGATTTCAACTCTCCTTGACGCTCTCGCCGTCCAAGACGCGCCGCTGATCGCCACCTCTCGTCGCCGGCTCACATTGAAAATTAATGAGTGAATCATTTTGTGAACTGGTTCAATCAATAGTTTAAAAATGTCCAATCCATAAACAAATTGTTCAGTATAATTAGTCAGCGAATCATTTTATGAACCAGTTAACTATGAACTGATTAACTAATTAATAGGTCAATTTCATAAAAAATGCTTCAGACTAATTAACTAGTTTGATTAATCAACCAATTAATCAAAAAAAAATATTCAGTTCAATTTGTGAATGAATCATTTGGTGAACCAGTTTAAGTGATTAATGGCAAAGGTCCAGTTCAGTTACAAATTGTTCAGTCTAGATCCTAAATGAATCATTTTGTGAACCAGTTTACAGATTCATTGAAAAAGTCCAACTGATGAACAAAAGCTGTTGAAAACTTCAATCTTAGCATTGCTAACACTATCAACTTATCAGAGCTGCATCATATTTGAACTCATGTGTGCAACGGACATGAATGATGCTCTTATCAGCTAGCAACCACACAGCAATGCCCGGGCAAACTGCAACACAACATCTTGATGTTCTAGTTAAGTTTGCATTGACATTTGGTTTCAGTAGTGATGCAGAAATGAGGAAAATGGCATTGGTTTTATGCAAACCTGCAGCTAACGAGGCAGAAGCGAGCGAGCTTGAAGAACGAGCACGTTGCCTCTCGTGTCTGATGGAGGTTAAACCTCTCTGGCTCTCCTCCAGAGCGCTTCTGATGTCTGCTCACACATTCAGGGGAGTTTCTCAAGGATGTTCAGACGCTTTTGTGCTGAAATGCATAAACGCAGGCTTACTTTGCCCGAGCGTGGTGCACATTGTCAGTCTGTCTTCACTCCTGCTGCTGTATAGGCAGAGGTCTCATTTGCTTTGACATGCTGTATAATTTACACATGCTTCTTGTGCGATCCTGCCCATTGTCGTCTTCTCCTTCAGACTCTCTAACAGCTTTCTAACAGATCACAGTTCTTAACCTGTCACATCTTCCTGTTGTTGTGTATATCATCTGTCTTAATATATTTATACACAGCGTCGTCTAATTTTTCGTTCTGACTGAATGGTAGACAGAGGATGTACACCTGATAGTTTACTGTGAGTGTGAACAAGGATTTAGGCCTGTTTTCTTTTCTACATTTATAGAAATTTACGAATAAAGTTCAGCTTTTCTGAATCTGATGACGTCAGTGATGATAATATTTGCATACCGAGTTCTAATTGGTCTTCTTTCTTGTATGCGTCTGCATATTAAATTGTGATTAGTGTTATCTTCCTTGCGTATATTTACTGTAGTAATTTATAGTCACCTTTATGCTGCAAAGTGGCTAAGAAGTATTTTCAGGTATTTTTGAGCTGGTAACAGCTATTTGTTTTAAGCAAAACACTTAATCAGTTAGTTGTAAGAAAGAGCTTTTATGGGATGGAAAACCTAAAAATGTTTTGAGATGCATATACAATATAGATAAAGCTGTTTCAAAGAAAAACTTGTGCAGCATTTGTTTGCCAATGTTTTATTTGCTTGTCATTGGTTTATTAGTTTTTTTTATTATTGATTTGATTTTATTTGTTTATTTGTTTTTTTTTGTCTACTTGTTTCTATTTCTTATTTGTTTGCATTTATGTTTTGTTTACTAATTTACTTATTTGTGTTTTATTTGTTTATTTGCATTTATTTATTATTTGCTTTTTTATTAGCTTATTTGCTTTTATTAGTTTGCATTTATTATACATTTATTTGTTTTCATTTATTTATTTACATATAGTTTGCATTTTATTTCTTTTACGTTTATTTTGCATTTATTTACTTTTTAGCTTTTTTAACTTTCATTCTTATATTTGCATGTATTTATTTATAGCCTATAGTTTATTTATTTGCATTTTAAGTTATTTAATTGTTTGTTTAGTTGTTTATTCATTAAAATTGTATTTATTTATTTCAATCTAATGCAATGATTAATGCAAATCTAAAGAAACACTTTTTAAGGCTACTGTTTAACATTATTTAGTGGCCGTGGGGTCTGTACTGTATCTGTCAGAATATGGCAGCTCTAGAAGTCATGTTAGGTGTTGTATTGAATTAAATTGCATGCTCAGATTTCAGATTACAGAAAGAAACTGTTTCATTTATTATACTGCATCCACTATTGTCATCTTAGCTTGTAGTGCAGACCGAACAATTTTCACAAAGCTCACAACGATTTGTAAAAAGAGCGCGTATCCCATATCTACCCGCTGTTGCACTCGTATTTCTTTTTTTTTTCTTTCTTATCTCCCAAGAGGCCTTGCTGCTTAACAGCCATAGCCATGCAGGAGAGATAGTCAGAGCAGTGCATTCAAGGACAGTGTGTGTGTGTGTGTGTTTGCAGTGATGACTGTGTTTATGAACTGAGCATCAGCATTATTATAGAGCTCCTGCATGTAATCACCTTATGCTCTTTGGAGTCTCAGGAGCAGCAACCAGATCCCTGATGGAGATCTATAACCATATGGAAAGAAAGAGAGGACTGGAAGAGCTGATATTATCTGATATTACACAGAGAAAAAAGCCTTTTTGTTAAAATGATGTGACCAGTAATGCCATTTACTGTATAATTAACATCGCTCTGATTATGCGTGTACTGGAAGTAGAGCTGAACAATGTAGAAATAAAAGCATCAATTGGTATTTTACCAGAATTTTAGCTATTTAGCTTGAAATTTATTAAAAAATAAATAAATAAGAGCGAGGACATTTAGAATTATATAAATATTTCTATTGCACATCAATGCTGTTCCTTTGAACTTAAACTGAAAAATAAAATGTATTACAGTTTTCACAGAAATATGAAGAGGCACAACTGTTTTCTTCTTTATTTTTTTGCTTGAGCAGTAAATCAGCATATTTTAATAATTTCTGAAGTATCATGTGACACTAAGGTCTAGAGTAATACCACAAAGTAAATAAATAAATAAAAAATTAACTTTGTAATACAAGAATGAATTACATTTTACACTATATTCAAATAGAAAATAACTACTTAAATGTATAATATTATACACACACACACACACACACACACACACACACACACACATATATATATATATATAAGTCTTTCAAAAACATAAATAAATCATACCAACCCCAAGCTTATGAACAGCACACTGAAAAAATGTGGTATAGAAGCCATATCATACATTCCTAGTAAATTATTTTAAAATATTTATAAATAAGTAACTATAGAAACATATTGAATTAAACATGAAAAGTTGAAAATCTGAAATAGTATTAAAGTTTGGTTAATAATTCATGGATGTTGCATATAATAATGCAGCTTGAGTTATTTTTTCATCATAACAGCTACATAAACCAAACTGAATACATTTAGCATAGCTACGCCACCCAGCATCTCTGAGTTTAATAGGAATTTAAAATCATGAAAATACATAATTTATTTGTTTGTTTGTTTTTTTAAATATCACTATATCGGGTGGTAAGTCCACATGGAGAAACTGAAAGACACAGATATGAAAGCTGGATGGTTTGTGCTCGGTGGACAGAGTGGATTTGTAATGACAGAAGTGGCTCATTATTATCTGAATGGTGAGTAGTTTGTTTAGCCCTCAGCATCTGCCTACTCTCTCAAACTCCACGAGCACGAGTCCAAATAAGGATGTGTTTTCCACAATGCATGCCATGTTTACTGGGAAATGGTGGGAGGGCTAAACGCAAACACGCCACTTGACTTGACTGTTTGAAGAGCGGACAATTTATTGACACTGCAAAGTAAATCAGGCGTCTGCTTCTCCTCAGGCGATTAAAGCACCGTTAATTAGGGATTTCTCTATTGTCCAGAAGAACTAGACAGCTCTTGAGACTTTTCCTGCTGTTTCTCTTAAAACTCTTTGCTTAGAAATAAAAGAGTCGATAGCTAGTGTAACGGAGGCCAGCGAGCAAATGCTGTGCAGGTAAACCTCACTCCCCTGACCTCAAAAAGAGGCTCTCTAGCGACTGACGCTAGAGGTCATGGCCTTTAGCATCCTGGTTGGAGCGCCCGCCTCCCATGCCAGAGACCTGGGCTTCCGCTCGGAGCGAGGATGAGTGGTGGTGGAAGCGGATCCAGGGGGTTACATTGGTGCCGCGACCCGGATGGGAGTGAGGTTTAAGGGGGTGAGTGTAACGGAGGCCAGCCAGTAGGTGCTGTGTGAGTAAAACCTCACTCCCCTGATCTCGAAAAGAGGCGCTCTAGTGAGGGACGCTAGAGGTCATGGCCTTTAGCCTCCTGGTTGGAGCGCCCGCCTCCCATGCCAGAGACCTGGGTTCGAGATCCGCTTGGAACGAGGACGAGTCGTGGTGGAAGTGGACCCAGGGGGGTTAAACTGACATACAGTAAGAGAGTTGAGCGCTATAAAATCAGTGTATATAGCAATTCAAGTTCATATTAACGTCTCTGATTTTTGCTATTTTTAGTATTGAGATGTTGGTGTATTGTAAATTCTTCCTGTTTCCTTCATAAACACTCTGTGTTGCATGCAGTGGCTTGTTCACAATGCAAGTTACAAATGCATGCAGGAAGGAAGGAAGGAAGAAAGGAAGTCCATATGGGTGACATCATCTTCATTTATTACTTTAACGCTATTTCCTGCTTGCCCTTTATGAACAAAACATTGCTAGAGTACCTGGGAGAGAGAAAGGATAGCTTATGCTGAAATCCATTATTAGCTGCCAATTAAATGCACTCACAGTGTGAGCAGCTTTTGTTCTGGTGGTTGTGAAGATCCCCGACCGCGCTGAGGAGCGTGTCCCTGCTGTTTCAGCCCAAAATCCTCCTTCTGCTCTTATGAGAGGGTGGACGAAACCTCCGCTGAGTCACAGCAACATCTGCAGATGGGCTAATATCCACTTGGCCCCCTCCCGAGAGAGCCACGGTCACTAAATATAAGCATTTGTTTCAACAGACTTGCACACTTCCTGCTCGCCGAGAGCAGATTCAGCAACATAATGCCACGTGTGAAGCATCTGCTATTATAAATTATTAAAAAACAGACCTTTGTTTGAAAAGGTCACACTACTTTGCTGGAAAGACCGTCTTTGTATGAATTTCCTTGCTGGTTGAGACAATTTTTTTCTGGTTAGTGCTAGTTTAGTGCTGCTTATATGGGTTGCCAGATTGAGGACAAACAACAGTGACGAGTGCATTTCTCAGTGGAAGGCAAAGAGTTAGTAGTAGTAGTAGTTTTTAGGTCAAGTAGAATCTGTGATCTCTGACCCAGTCTGTTTGCTGGCCTCTATGGTTGCAATACGCTGCATTTCCCACTAACTGGCAACCCAGGGTGTCAAAATACTATTGGGTAAACTGTGAGTGGGCGGAGTCACAGACCAAAACAAACACGACACAGAACACACATTTTACAATTTTAATAACTTACTGTAGTAATGATGAATATGTGTGTGAAGTTAGTATGTTTATTAAATATCTACCAACATTGTGGTATTTTTGTTTTACAGTTTTTCTGAATTGCTAAAACACATTTCCAAAAATCTCATCTCTTTG
>JAUCMS010000062.1:2135441-2158414 GCA_032357445.1 Enteromius radiatus
TAAAGAAAAACTTTTATTTTGGATGCGATTAATCGCGATTAATCATTGCCCAGCACTAATATTATTATAATATTATTAAATGTTTTTCTTTTATTAATATAAAATTTCTATTATTATTTGTATTGTGTGTTTTTTTTATGCTTTTAGTTAAATATAATATCCCTGGATCACATTATCTACTCTAAGGACCATAAACACCAAGGAAACATCTGGCTTGAATTATGGTGGTTTAAACTTTTTTTTAAGTCATATTCCAGTATGTTATGGGATGTTTAGTTGTTCAGAGTAGGCTATTACCTCAGTCTTAAAATGGGACCAAGGCAATAGCAGCATACAGCACAATACACAAGCACATATAGCTGTTGCTGTATAGTTCTGAATCTGATCAAATCTCATTGTCTGCTTAACAGGCGAGCCTTTTACCTGGACAGTGTCCTGAGCTGCACCAGGACCCTCCTCTGGGCCATTTCCGGCTGGGTTCCCCGTCACATGATCGGAGCGGTGCTGGTGTCTTTACCTGCCGTGGCTGTGTTTTCTCAAATCACCTGCAATATGCATGACTCCATACAGGTAAACATAGCAGCAACGATATTGTGGAGGGGTTTTCATGTCAAATAGCTAAAAAAAATGTATTGCATTTGTATAACATTTATAACATTTCCCTTCCAAAAACGTACTGATGCTGCACTGTAAAAATGTTGTGTTAAATATAAACAGAACCAGCAAACAAAACAACCCAATCGCTGGTTCTGTTTGTATTTTACCCAGTGCAGGGTTGTATTTAACCCAGCATTTTCCATTGTACTCTAATATCTACCATAGCTCTGCTCAAATACTTCATACTGGAATGTTTTAATTAGGACATTTTGTTCTACAATAACCCAGTCTTTGTTTCCTTCGTTTCAGATAGCTACATTTTCCTCTTTACATTTCCTCCATCTTTTAGGATAAAAATAGTTCAAAACATTAATAAATACTAAAATAGAATTTAAATAGTAAGATTTGTAGTCACAATATTGTGATTTATTCTTATAATACCAAAGAATCAAAATAAAATGCATGCTTAATACTGTTAAAAAGTTTGAGGCCAGTAGAAAAAAAATTATTAAATGTGACAGTAAAGAGAAAAAAACAGTATTTGTGTGTCAGTATATTTAAAAAAAACAAAAAACAATCATACTATATATTTTTTGAGCATATTCATATCAGAATGATTTCTGAAGGATCATGTGACACTGACGACTGGAGTAATGATGCAGAAAATTCAGCTTTGATCACAGGAATATAAATTACTTCTTAAACTTTTTTATTATTACTTCTTATTACATTCTTAAACAAAACAAAACAAAATTAAAAAAGTAAATAAATTTCATAATATCACAGTTTGTATTGTATTTTTCAATGCAGCCTTGCTGAGCATAACAGACTTAGTTTAAAAAGATTTTTACATGCTTTTGAACAGTAGTTTATTTTTTTTAAATGATGAATATATATTTTTATGTATGCATCCCAATTTGGTTGATCACTTTCAAAGCAGAATTAAATAAGAGTCACATGTGAGCTTAATAAATGTTCCTCGTTTCCTGCCTGTTTGTAAAGTTTCTTGGTCCTTATTGTGTAGATCTTCTTCTAAAGTAGTCTAAAACAGCTGTAAATAGAAAGTATTCAGTGATAAACACAAGAAACCTTTTTCTATGCAGTAATTGTCCATGCCGGGCTAAATGCTTTTAAGTGTGCACTAATGTATACAGTACATATCTATTATGTAACATTTTATAGACATGTCTGGTGATCTCCAGACAGCAAAGTTGCCGTAATCGAAGCAAATTGATGCGGCTCTGAGTCAGGGAAGTGCGTATTTCTGTAAACTGCAGTCCTGCGCGTACTCTTCTGTGAGCATGAGCATGTTTAACTAATGTCATTCTTTTCCCCAGTTCACCATGTTCACCTGCTGTGCCGTCATAATCGCCATCATCCAGTACAGCAACTTCTGCCAGCTCAGTTTCTGGATGCGTTCAAGCCTGGCGACGCTCGCGGGACTCACCTTTCTCAGTGTGCTCTGGAGCCCCCCTTGCAGGTTCAAACAATCACATAAAACACAGTGTATACACACAACTTTTGCTGTTTTTCATCATTTATTTCAATATTTAGAAGTCCATTTACTTGAGATACAAAGACCGGTTTTTAGAGTGAATATATGAATGTATTTTGACTTTCTTTTATTTTATTTAACAAAAATCAAGCGAAAAAATGTAATATTTTGATATTTTAAAACAAGTTTAAAAAGTCTTGTTTTGCCACTGAAAACAAAAAGGTATGTTAATAGCAGCTTTTATTTCACAATTTTTCAGAATAGTAAAATAAAAACTAAAAATCGTGAGAAATAAAGTCAGTATTGTGAGATACAAACGTGCAAATGCAAATAAAAAATTTTATTTTGAGGGGGAAAAAAAATTATATTTTCTGACATTTTCTCTTAACAAGTTGCAATCTGAAGTAATAAAGTCAAAATAAATATCTTGCAATTCTTACTTTATTTCTCAGCTGCAACAATATTTCTAATATTTAAAATAAAATGTAAATATATTTTAAAAGCTAGCATCATTGCTCCAGTCTTCAGGGTCTCATGATCATTTAGAAATCGTAACAATATACCGATTTTTCAGATTATTGGATTAATAGAAAGATAAGAAAAAAAAGTTTATTTGTAATAGGCAGGGTTTGTAAGATTCAATTTAATGCATCCTTGCTGCTGAATATAAATATATTTATCCATTGTGATGCTTTTATTGGACTTTCATAGGTGAGTTATGTTATGCTAATACTAATCTAAAGCTAACATTTTGCTGTCATTTTTTCTTATAGCACTTGGGAACGTTTATTTTTGAGGTACGTTTAAGACTACACGTACTAGTTGTTTCACATTTCAGTGAATTGATTTTATGCTAGCATAACACCAAAAACCTCTCAACTTTGAGTTTTCATGTTTTGTTTCATCAGTTGTCTTTCTCTGTATCCACCAGATCCAGTGACTTCAGTAACAGCAGCGTTAATGACGTCCAGACCCCTACGGAAGATTCGACTCAACCACAGGACCTGCTCGGCCCGGAAGCATTGGTTGCCTTCTTCCTGTTGCTCCTCCTCGTCTGGTTCCTCAACCGCGAGTTTGAGGTGAGCTACCGTCTGCACTACCACGGCAACGTGGAAGCAGACCAGCACCGCATCAAGATCCAAAACATGCGGGACCAGGCCGACTGGCTCCTGCGCAACATCATCCCCATCCACGTGGCCGAGCAGCTGAAGGTGACCCAGAGCTACTCGAAGAACCACGACAACGTGGGCGTCATCTTCGCCAGCATCGTCAACTTCAGCGAGTTCTACGAGGAGAGCTACGAGGGTGGCAAGGAGTGCTACCGCGTCCTGAACGAGCTCATCGGGGACTTCGATGAACTCTTGCGCAAATCCGACTTTTCCAATATCGAGAAGATCAAGACAATCGGCGCTAGCTACATGGCGGCGTCGGGGCTCAATACACAACAGTGCAGCGATCAGGCCCATCCGCATGCCCACCTGCGAGCCCTCTTCGAATTCTCCTGGGAGATGATGCGCGTGGTGGACGACTTTAACAAAAACATGCTTGGGTTTAAGTTCAAGCTGCGAATCGGGTTCAACCATGGACCTCTTACCGCCGGAGTCATCGGTACCACCAAGCTACTCTACGACATCTGGGGCGACACGGTGAATATCGCGAGCCGGATGGACACGACTGGTGTTGAGTGTCGCGTTCAGGTTAGCGAAGAAAGCTACTGCGTGCTTAGTGGAATGGACTACGAGTTCGACTACCGTGGTACCGTCAACGTGAAGGGGAAAGGTCAAATGAAGACCTACCTTTACCCGAAGAGCCCAGACAGCGGACCTGTTCCTCAATACCAGCTCTCGGTCTCTCCGGAAATCCGAGCGCAGGTGGATGGCAGCATCGGACGCTCGCCCACCGATGAAATTGCTAATATGGTGCCAGCAGCCGGTGCTAGTAGAGTAGGGGCGTCGTTTTCGGTGAGCTCTGGACTTACCAGACAGGGATTCGCTGGTAGAGACTTTCCAGAGAAGACCGGAAGCAATGGTGCGTCCAAGACTCAGCGATCCGCGTCTGCCGTTGGCCTGACTTGCATACCTGAAACCAGCTTGAGTGCAAGTCCCGCGGTTTTCGGGAGACCCCCGGACGCGACTTTGACCTCTCCTCCTGTGCGGGCGGAAATCGCAGAGGTTGTCGCAAAAATGGAGGGAGAAATTGCGTACATGGGTGAAATGACAAAACTTTGACTTGAGACAAGCCGACAGTGTTTTAACCCTTTAATCACAGGCTCTACGTTTAGGAATGTATGCTAGCGTAGATTTGCGTCCGTGTATGTGGAAAGTTTAAGCACACAAGTGTTCATAGCGCTAGTCGAACCTGGAGACACTTTCACATCCGGATGGTGGTGCTGGACCATAAGAACTCAAGAAGAGCTATTTCTACACGGGATACGAAATGCAGTGGAGATGCATTTGGACAGCACAGACCTGAAGTCCCATTCTTAAATAGACCGCAGTTATTTCCGCTAATTTTATTTAGACTATTATTTCCCTCTAAGCTTCTACTATTGTCTGCCTTTCGTGAATGGTTTTCTTTTAATGAAGTGCCTTTAGGATGAAAACAATACGTACGAGGCATTTTTCAAAAAGGTTTCTCAACCAAATCCTTCGCTGAAGATCTAAAAATAATTAGCATGCAAATTTGATGTTAGAAAGCTTTCGTTTTTTGTGAAAGTATATTTGAGTTCTCTCAGTTGGACGTTCATCAGTCAGTATTCAAAACTTCTTTGCGAAGCAAAAACTCGTGCGATGATTGCTGTTTTAAAAAGACCTGAGATAAAACCATTGCGTTGAATGGTGCATGGCCAAAAGTGTCTGTGAAGAAGTATTAGCGAAATGTAGAGCAAGCTATGGGCTAAAATCACCTACAGTCAACAGTATCAAACATTTCTACAGCGCTTTATCTTGATGCATGTATTCCTAAGTGTCTGATTATGGCCTTTCTGTATCTTTTTTTGTGATTCCTCCTATTGCTCTTCATTCTGCAGCTGAATGCTTGGTTGGCCGTCCAACAGATTAAAGTTCTATGGCGATGCGCAAGTTTGCCTTAACGCTAATGAAATCATAGTCTTAAAGGACAAAAATGCATTCATGCATTAGCTACTGTGATTTTCAGACTTTACACAAAATATTTCATGAAATATAAAAACGGGCAGTTAGTTTTAAGATAGAGGTCAACATAAAATCAACACTGACCCCATTTATTCTTTTAAAAACATTCCTAGTCTTACTCTGGATGCGCGCTGTTATAAAAGCAAAAATTTCTTTAATCTTTCATCAAAATTATAACTTGAGCCACCTCTGAAAGGACTTTTTCAGGTGAAATCACCTAGGCTGTGCAGGCATTGCAATTCAATATGCGCAGCAATTCAATATTAAACTGATTATGGCAATAATAGCAAATAAGCCTAATGATAGAATTGAAAACAGCGCTTTAAATTGGACATGCTCTTGTTTAAAAATCCTCAAAATTTACCTGGGGTACTCAACAGAGCCCGACTGCATTCATTTCATGGCCCACGTCACGCAGAAGACTAATATATTTAATCAAGCAAGTCTTAGATGAGTGATAAACTGCAAAACTGTCTTAAATAAAGTCTTATGATGCAAATTGTAATCTGGCTTCTGACCCTTAGTACCCCTGGTCTAATCAATCACTGATGGATCAAGTTGAATCCTATCCCACTGGAATATAATGTTCCACTTAAAATTGAGTCAAATGAGAGTATAACTGTGCCATTTCACATTGGCTTTGATTTTAATTATCGTATTCTGACATATTGAGTGGTAAAGGTTAATTCAATTAGTTCAAATGTGAAAAAATAAACTGCACTCAAATCTAAAGATACAAGATGTTGCCAAATAAGTCACCATAGTGGCACAACAGTTTGAAGAACTGGCAATAATCTAGGTAACATATATATGTACCCGGCCAGTCAAATGTACAGACTCGTGTGAATATTAGAATAGATTAGACCATAGCCTTGACTCTGCCTGCTTGTCTTTTGATGTGCAATAGTAATGAGGTAAATTATTGTATGGGATATTAGCAAAAGGAAGTAGATTTGAATCTTTTTAACATTGAGCTTTGTGAGTCTGCACTGACACTACATACTTTTTCTGACTGTCTAATGATTTAAAAATTGATGTTTTACATTTTAATAGCAGTTGCTTTTTCCTTTACGTTTTTGGCTTTATGAAGGCCGACTTGTATTATTTTTAAAGGGTTGTGTGCTCAAGCATTTGCTATTGATTTGTCATGCTTGTCATACTTTTATTGGTGATATTTATGAGAAAATGTGAAATGTATATCTTTTCCTGACATTGCTGTGAATTAGCAATCTGCCAAGAACCTATACATTTAAAAGGGAATTGCTTAAAAAAAACCTGATTGATTTGTCAGTATTGTATATATTAGTGCCTTTTACTCATTTAGAATGCATTGATCGGTCACCATCCTGTTTATCTGTTCATACTCGTGTATGATAAATGTCTTCAGATTCAACGTGATCTTTTAGCGCTGTGCCTTTTCTTAACTTGTCTATTTTCACTGTATATTCCTTTTCAATGTGAACCGCTCTTCATTTAAAAGTGTACAGGATGAATATTGTCATTTTGCTCCAAGGTGCCATTCTAACATGTGATTTTTCTTCTGTGCTGTTTTTGATACTGTTCGGTTGATGTGTTTTTGATGACACCAAGCATAGCAATCCATGTATTTATAACATAGGGCATGACCTTTGCTAAATAATAAAAGTGCCCTTGATGTCTGGATAGGGAATGAGCACACAACCCTTACGGGCTCCTCTGTTTCAGAGTAGTAGAGCAATATAAAACTTGATCCAACTAAACAAGCATTACGCTTCAGCCTCCGAACTGCTGCTTGAACTTCGCTTATCGAAGCACATTTGTGTTTTTCATCAAACGCTTCATTTTATTACTTCTGTTTGAGACTTTATTGAGAGGAAAACACATTTAGGGCGAATGAAAGGGCTGAACTAATGTATGATAACAGAAGAGCCACATTTTATTTTATTTACTATCACTTTAGTTGGCCCAATTGATGATTCCAAGCAATTTGACATAGGAAATGTGTGTATGTGAAATTGGACACACAAACGTGTGTTTTAATAGAAATATCACACACTGGGACTTATTGCCAAGAATGTATGATTTTCGGGTTTCTCTCGGTTTCTTCATTTATAAACTCAATCTGTATTCATTTGTATAAAGTTTTTTTCTCTTCTGTGTTTGTACATACGCATTGCTCTGTGTGTTGACCTATAATTCATTTTTGTATTATTTATATCAATGCATGTGCCATACTGTTACATCAAAGCTAATGGATGAAATGGGAAAGCCAATAATACAGTGTTGAAGTCTGCTTCTGTCTGCTGATTTGTAATGAATATGAAAATTTCAATATGCCTGTTCATAGTAGCCATATCCTGCACACACACACACACACACACAAGTTTAATTTTGAGATGAACTATTCGGTTTCTTCTTATCAGTTGTATTTACAAAAGTTACATGGTTAATGCACGACAGTCTACTAAGTTTTACTGCAGCACTACAGGGAAAAATCCTAGTGCAGATCTGTTTCAAACAATGTTTTCATTCAATTTTAATAAAGAGATGCGCTAACTGTGGTATTTGTTACCATGGTACGCTTTTGTAAGGGGACGCTCAAAAACTGACCCGAGTGAATACTACATCTACGCCATTTACATGTACACCACGCCCCCTAGCGGCTGTTCTGGTTAGGACAGCGTGACGTACGCGTTTGCGGAAGGGGCGTGGCCGCGCAGACCCTCCCCCTCCATAGTCTGGCTGGAAAAGAAAAAAAAAACTTTTTGTATCGAAGGAATCAACAGCCGCCATCTTGTCGCGGATGAGCGTCAGGATTTCGGGAGAGCATTATATTATTTTTTACGCACCCGGCTCCATCGGAACCGGCCCAAATAGCTTCCCTGCGACGGAAACGACAAGCTTCGGGCCGAATCGCGGATATTTGTGGCGAATATTAGCGTAATGGAGCCGTTTTTGTGGTCGGCTGGAAAACCCCCGTATATCTGATTTCCCCCTTCAGCGCGAGCGGCGCTCCTGTGCCACTCGCCTATATTAAAATAGAATTATTTGCTCTCATTTTTCATTCATTTTTCCGCACTTTCATGATTATTTTCTTCGGGCTGGACATGGAGCTGGAAGGTCTTTATTTTTATTCGCAGAAAATAGCCTTTTTGAACAGACCCACGCGAGCCACTTGAAGGACCCGGGATTGATGATTTTTCTCCCCTCGTCGTTTGTTTTTCGGTTTTAACGATGATATAATTTATTTCCGAGGGGTTTGGGGTGATCATTAAGGTTAATTATGCGGGTTTTGGGTGTTGGATTATCATGGGGTGAATGGCGGTGGCGGAGCGGGGCGCTGTTGAGTCGCGTTTGAGCCCCATCTGTTAATTATTGGCCCCTGATCGCTGAATAATAATAGAAAAACCCGAGGGTTGATTTGATTTATTTCGCTTTGTCCCCCCTCTCGGGCTCTTGGAAGACGCATTTATTGCTTTGACGTGTTTTTTGTGAAGCGAGGAAGCGCGATGGCTGATAATCTACTGGAAATGGGTCCCTCCAGCGCAAAGCGGCCCAAACTCAACTCACCTGCGCTGTCCTCCTCCGACACTCCAGGTAAGATGCTGCTGATCACACCTGTCACATATGAAAACCTCTACAGAGCTGAGATCAGATCAGGAGCAAGCTCTCTTAGCTCAGGTCTTCTGTTTTATAACACGCTCGCTCAGAAGTCCGGTCAGAAACCGAACCGTGTTGGGGGAGAAATCTCTCAGGCACGGTTCAGGTAGCGATCTCACCTGTCCTGTAAGACACCAGGTAAGTCTCACGGTCAGAAATCTCTCACCTGCCCCACCAGTAACCGATCCGTTTAGGAAACACTCTCGGGAGTCCATCTCAAACCCCCACAGACCAGGTCCAGGTCTTGCTAGCGACTGACCAACCGTGCTTGGTTTTTATGACCGATATCACTTGTTTTTGTTTCATTTCTCAGAACTGATACGCAGAACCAAAGTATTTACGCAATAATAGCCCAACTAACGTTAAATGGACGTTAAACTACAACTAATTCATGCGTTATACATATTCTATTATAACTATTTATTCTTAAGGTTCTTATTCTGATTTATATATTCTTCTATACTTGTCCTATTTGTCTTAACTATTTGTTCTTAGAATTGTGTTTATATATATATATATGCATGCGTGTATGAGTGTGTATATATATGTATGTGTGTGTAGTTTAGATTATTTATTTATCTATCTATCTGTGTGTGTGTGTGTGTTTTAAATGTCAAATGGTGGCATATATAATAGTTCTGGTGTGAAATAACTGATAATATCTGTAAAATATGTTGCTTTTCTGCTAACAAATGCAGATTTTTTTTTTTAATCCAAAATGATTTATCTGAAATTTTGATAACAATTTTGTTGGACAACAATATAAATATTTTATATTTAAAAACTATTTTATTAATAAAATACTATATTGTTTATAAGTTGTTTGGTGATCTTAATGGTAAAAAAAAAATAATAATAATAAAAAATAATTTAGGCTAAGCTACAATTTATTTTGTATTATTTATAATGACGTTTGGTGCATAAACTTTTTAATTTATTTTAAATTTTTTTTTTATAAATCTCTCTAATGGTGCTGTTTAATCGTAAAGTGTGAATATGGGTAAATTATGTCATTCAAAATGACTTCCTATCTCTCACCTGTCCTGTACAGGTGAGACACTTGCCTGTCCCATAAGAATCCTCTCAAACCTGGGTTCAGGTATGACTTTCACCCCAAAACCAGGTCTATGTGATGATCTCCCAGTCCATCAGAAACCGATGGTTCCTGTCAGCGTAACTTTGCTGCAGGAAGGCAAAAGCCCTTATTTCGAGTACGTGAGGTTTAGTCTGCAAGCAGGGATGCATTGAATTAGTGCATATACAACAAATCTGTGCACTTTAATATGTTCACATGTTTGCTCACAATGTCTTTCTAAGACCTAATAATCATCTCTATGTAATAAATTATTATTTTTTTAATTCTCTTGAACTGATTGGACGTTCAGCTGCTGAATGTGATCATATTCCTAAGGAATGTAATGACACTGACTCTATTTATCTTCATGTGCTCTTTTGAGTGAGATCTTGTTGCAAGTTATCCATATAAATGCGCCTACCTTGCATCTCCAGATGCATCATTTTGATGAGGGCTGCTAAAAATCAGAGCAGTGACAATTGCCATCACTCTCAAGGAAAGCAGAAGTTTTCTTTTCATCCCCATTTTGCATGCAAGTCTTCATGCGCCATCTGTTGAGGTTTCACTCAACTGAATATTACTTATGCAGAGACTTTAGTGCAGTGATTCACAACCTTTTGGACTCAAAGCCCCCCGTTGTTAAACAGAGCAGTCGAAGTTTACGTCTTTTTAATTTTTTTACGCTTTTTTTTTTAGGGTTAGGTTTTTAGCAAGTTAATATTTACACACATCATTTTTTTTAAGTTAATTAATTGAAATATTAAATATTAATTTAAATAAACATGAAGTCATCCTGCAGATGCGATCCTCTTTTAAGCTTGTTCTTGCTTCAAGGCGTGTGTGATTTAGCAGTTCATTGTATTAGGCACATTAAATGGCATGCTCCAGCGTTTGGATGTGTAGGATTGGATTTATGAATGGATGGTTTCTCTAGTCATTGTTTATGGGAGCAGCCGCCCACTTCATAGCATCATGGCAGTGAGTTTTGCACAGACAAGCGTTACTCATTTTTCAGAAAATGTGAAATTTGTTGAAAATGTAATGATAGGCGCTAGGCATAATGAAGGCACGCTTGTTTTAGTGAACCGGTTCTAGGGTGCCTTCTGGTCAGGATTTCAGGGGACGTCCTAATGGTTGCGGCATGTTTTGTGTTGCAGAAAGTGGCATTTTGTTTAAGAGCATAACTTAAGACTTGCATCAGGAAATTCCACAGCTCAGCGTGGAGAGATCCGTTATTTCCTGTCTCCCTGATTCCTCCCATGTTTTTGGATTAACATGCAACTTTTAAGTGCACAGAAGTTTAGGCATGATGTAAGTGGTGTTTGCTGGTCAAAAGCCACTACCGTGATGCTCAAGTTGGAAGGTTTCTAACAGGGAGGGGCCAATTGAGACACATTTCACAATTAGTTTTGCTCTCAATTCTGTACTGATTCCTTTGGCATTCAGGTGCAGCACACGGGGAAAAGATGTTATAAAAGGTAAACGCATCCTGTCAGTTTGCGCATGAAGTGATTTGTAAACAGTATTTTACATTGCACACAAGGCAGTTTTTTATCATAAAATTAAATGTAATTCAAACATGCATTAAAAGGAAAGTCTAAACATAAATAAATCTCCATGATTTACTTATAAGGGTAGAGTAAAGCTTTATTTTTGCGTGAACTATGCCTTTAAATATTGAAAAAGACTTTGTGTGTGCGAAGAAAACAAAAATATAGCATTCTTGAAGGTTTGTAAAATTGCGTTTGAAGCTCTGATGTTTTACTGGTGTCCTCGCATCGTTTTTGTTACATTGCTGTCTATGCAGGCAGCATGCGTATTTTACTTTTCACTTTAAAATTAACGTCAAATTGACGTAAAATGTACTTAATTTGAGTTTTCCCTTATTTCCTCGATTTGCTTTTAAATAGGGGTTAGCCTTAAAAGCACCGTGTGTGTTTTAATCTCGAATTGACTGTCCTGCAATTCAAACAACAACAAAATACAAGATCAAGCTCACTTAGGCCCCGTTTACACTAGTTTTAGTTTTAAAACGGCGTTTTACAATGAAAACGATCCTCTTGAGTTTCAGAAACGATCTCTGTTTACACTACACAGCATAAAACGGGCTCTGCAGCGCATTCAAAAGTCTCAGTTTTCGAGGGGGAAAATGCTGGAGTAGTGTAAACGATAGGTGTAACCACAGCAAAACCTACTTGTTTTCAAACTACAACACACTAGTGTAAATGGGGCCTAAAGGCCTGTTCACACCAAGCACGATAACTAAATTAATCCGATATCTGCCGCTTTAAATTCTCAAGCGTGTGACAGCAGGATTGATTCTGATTGGTTGTCAGAGTCGTTTACAGCTGGAAAAAAAATCTTGTTTCTCTGTTCTTTATCGTTATTGTTTTTTTAGAGCTATATCTATATTGTTATCCTTATAGTTGTTTTGCTTGAATGGGCCTTTAGCCTATACGTAAATACCTTTTTATTAACAAACGGGCATTACCTTGTGCTATAAGCTATGCCTAATATCAAATAACTTGCACAAAGTTGAAATAGATGTACAATACTGAAAAGAAACACAGTGGAACCGAACAAATAGCCTACGAAACCTGGAATGTTTAGCAAAATTAATAAGAAAGCTTAGAGGCACGGCATACACCTTAATCCAAAAAAGTAAATAACACGCAGCTTAAAGAAGTAAAAATTAAATGATCATTTAAAAAAGAAAAATGCGACTGTCGTTCGTTTTTTAATTGACGTGTCTATAGTGTCTCTCACTAAACTAAATGTATTTATTTTTTTGGTCCTGCGGCGGACAGGTGAGGTAACCAGTGTTGTGGTTTTACACCGTCTATCTCATCAAGCCTGGTTTGGAATAACTTGAGTTGAGTAATTACATTATATTTAGTCATTTAGCAGTCGCTTTTATCCAAAGCAACTTATATCATCATCCTGCACATGCTCAACTTCTAAAAGTCATTATTCCTAAGGGGCCACCGTCCTACCAAAATAAATCTAGCATGAATGACCAACACACCAAACAACCAAAAGTACATGATATTAGGGCTGCACAACTATGACAAAAATACTTAATTGTTGATTATTCCCTTGAAATGGTAATTGCCATTATTAATTACGATCATCACAACTTACATTGAATGATGTTTATACAATTGCTTGAAGCAACCACGTGCCATATTTTAGATGAAAACAAACAAGCTAAAAGCAATTGAAAAACGCTTTTCTATAGTATCAAGCCTCAAATGTGACCAGATTGGGTTCTTCTTTAAAATTAAAATAATGCAAAAACCCTTAAGATAACATGCAGAAACAAAAGCACACAGAGTAACATAAGTGGATTTTGAACGATTAATTGCCACTTTGAACGATTATGATTAATTGTGGCATCTGAATTTTTTTTAATTGCGATTAAATGGCGAACTAATGGTTAACCTTTTGTTTACCATCAACTGAAAACAGCATAGTTTGATTTTTATTTATTTAAAATAAAATAAATTCATAAGAAACGTTATCAAAATAAGAATTTATTAAAATCCCAAAATTGATATTTTCAGAGAAGTCATACACTGAAAAATATATATGGTTTAGGATTTACTTTGTAATTATTTGCGAAATTTACTAGCAATTTCTGAGCGGTAGTTCTTTCAGAGATATGGCAAGTAACACGCTGAATTTAAATTTTTTTTTTAAGTAGATTGGAATAGTATTTTTATTGTAAAACATAATCCAATAATTTGTTTTATTAAAAAAAAAAACTCTCAAAAAATTGGTTTTAACAGTGTAGATGGGTCGCTGAAAGCTTGTTAATAATCGGTCCATGTGTTAACCTCACTTCGTTAAGTGCACACTACTCTGCAGCTGTAGTGTGGACCGCTGGTGTGAGAACGGCAACACATGCACGTGTCCTCTAGTATGCATGCTAATTTGTGGGCTTGTGTTAAGTCTCTGTGGTCTTTTTTTTTTTTCACTTTTTTTTACCGTTTACTGTTGTCGGAGACTGTTCCAGTGGGTGTGTTGTTTGCCAGCTGGGCATTCCTCCCCTTGTTATTGTGAGCGTGTGGCAGCCGTGGGTACGCTTTTATTCCAGCCGTGTTTGCATTAGTGTACATACAAACACAGCCAAGCGTGTAAACGCTGCCCTCCACCAGCTTCAGGCAGACGGCTCGCTGCGTGGTTTAATGTCTCGGCTGAAGCATGACTGATTTGGGGAAGGATGCTTTGGGGAGAACATCGCAACGCAGATGAGATCTGAGGCTGTGTGAGCGACTGCCTGGATTCAACCTCTCGCGGAAACACAAAGATGATGACCTGATATTTGCTCTGACGTTATATTAGTTACAGTTAATATGACGATTGACACTACATTTGCTAAATATGACATTTCCGTCTATTGAAAGCATCTTAAAGTGGTCAGAGTGATTCCTGCACGCTTCAATATTTAAATGGTGTTACGAACCCATGAAACTTTCATTCATCAACACAAAGCATAAAAGTTTTGGTTGCATGGACTTTGAACTGAAGGGTCTGAGGATTCATATAAAATATTTTTATATCTTTAAAATATGTTTATTAGGCCATGTTTTTAAATGTAGTTCTTTGTACACATGCAAATTTGTCTCCGTCTGAGTGCCACGAGTGGTGTTTTTTACTATTTTTAAAAACGGATGATTGAATTAGTGGTTTATAAAGCCAACCACTCAATCCTTCATAACCAGTGCTTCAACCAGCTGTTTTTTTTTTTAAATGCTTGCAATCTGGATTTGTAAAGCGTGTCACTTTCCTACTCGTGTAATTTCAATTATATTTATGCATTTGACAGATGATTCACACGGTTTACAGTGCAATCAAATTATACAGTTTATCAGTATGTGCATTGTTTCAATTCAGGCCAATTCACAGTACTTTATTTTTTCATCTGGTGTTAATGTTTTTAATTTTTAGGGGTTTGAGCGCGTAGCTCAACTTTTTTGACGTGGATGACATCACACACTAATTTGCATATTATAAAAAAAAATAGAAATTTGAGCTTTGGTCAAACAGACATGCATCCAGGTTGCCCTAAACAACCTTTTATTAACCCCGTTACGAGCGCACACCGTTCTCTGTCTGTACTGTGCGCCTGACTGTCTCAGCGGTGAGGAGGTAGACCAGACTGACAGGTAGCTGTTGAAGGCTAGGGGGTTACGAGGGCTAACAGATGAGCGGCTGGAGTGATTCTTATTTTTAGCCTTGAATCTGAGGGCTTCCCGCTGAGCGTGAGGAGACATTACAGCAACGTTGACTTCCTCATGCAGTTCTCAAACCAAAACACCAAGTTGAGTCTGTGTGTACAAAGGGTGACCTTTATTAGTCAAAACTTGATTTCATTGTTAACCAGAGTCAAGATGCTAAGTGAAAAGTTATGGGCCGAAGCCATTGTTTAGATAGCAGGGTAACCTATTGATGATAAATTGAATTACATATCAGATGTATCACCATATTTCATATCAATGGAGACATGCACAAGACTATTGAGTACTCATAAGTCGACATGAGTCCCTTTATGGGACAATAGTCATTGTAATATCAACAAATATTGGCCGAAAATTTTTTTTTTTTTACCAAACTGATGAATCTCTTTCCTCCTTTTCTAGACTTTATGTCCTTGTTTGACTTGGAAAACGATCTTCCAGATGAGTTGATACCCAATGGAGACCTGGGGCTGATGTCCATGCCCTCTAATGGAGATGGAGGTGTGGGGAGCCGCATGGGGGGCACCGTCCCGGATGCTGCTGCCAAACACAAGCAGCTGTCCCAGCTCCTGCAGGCAGGGAGCGGCTCTGGTCTGGCTGGAAACCACAGCCCTCAGTCTGGTATGGGTGGCCAACTGGGTGCCTTGGGGAAGAGTCCCATGGGCCAGGGCTCACCCGGTCACCAGACCCAGCCCCCGAAGCCGGTCGGCAACCCTACCGGTCAGGGCAACAACAGTCCGGGTATGGGCCTCAATGCAGGTTTCAACCCGGGCATGCTGAACAATAACAGCCAGGTTCATGGACTCATGGGGCAGAACATGGCTCCGCAGGGGCAGATGATGAATGGCGTGATGGGTCCGGCCGGAAGAGGCAGGGCCGCTCCAGGGATGCAGTACCAGGGTCAGGCCATGCAGGCAGCACCCGGCGCCGGGCAAGGGGTCAGCGTTTCTGGCAGCGTATTGGCAGAGACGCTTGCCCAGGGTGCACCACAGATGGGGGCACACAATGCCATCAATCCCCAGCAAGCGGGAAACATGAACAAGGTAAGCCGTTTTTGTTTTGTTTTTATTGTCTTGCATCCTAAAAATGTTCAGTGTGCTATGGTGTGATGATTAGGCAAGCTAACACGATAAACAAATAGTTTCAGTTTCGACCAGTTTCATGTATGTGTAGTTTCAGTTTCAACCTATTGTTTCCACTGCAACTGGTAGCGTAAGAAACTCGTGCTGTTTATGCTACTTGGATTTAGGAAGGTTTGCTACTTTTTGCGTGACGGTTGACTTGGTTGTTTTGCCATTTTCCTTATCAAGTATCAAAATGATAGCCTTGTGGTTTATGTTCAGCTTGAGGTGTCTGGACAGCATCTGTGATGTAGTTTATGATGGATAGTTTCAACCCTTATATATAATTGAATTGGGAAGAATAAGAGGTGGGTAACAGGAAATTCTTTCTACAAATAAAGGTAGTTCACAGAAATAAAAAAATGGTCATTTGTAATTTCTGTCTAAAACCTTGTACTGCATGTTGACATTTGTTTATTGTTTGGTTTGATTAATATTGCAATGGTGCTCAGTTACAGTAGTTGTGTTGTGTAGTTCACCCAAAAATGAATGTTTGCGAAAAATTTATATTCACGCGGTAACTCCAAATATGCACAGAAGAAATTGCTGCAGCTCAATAAATAGTAGATATTAATTCAACCTGACTTATAAACACGACTACAACAATATATGGTTAAAAAAAAAAGGTATAACAATGCAATGCCTGAATCAGGAGAGAAATCTGCACAGATCAAGCAAGTCAAAACAATTCCGAACAAATGTCAGATTTTCATGTTTGAGGGGACTTTCATTATTCTGCGCTTCTGCTCGTGTAATTTTCACACGTAATGGTACGTTCACACCGGACGCGAATCACACGTAGTTAGACGCGTGAACATTTTGAGTTTGCTCGCTTCATTCGCGTGTAACACAGACGTGAATTTGCGTCATGAGAGGGGCTTCTGTCAGGTGGCTTCAGTCTCTGCATTGGTGGAGGGGAAATAGTGCTGTTATTGTGCCATGAAATGCAGTTTTAAGAGTGTTTGTAGAGCACCTATTTAAAAGTCTGCTTCGCTGATTTCGGAGCCGTGAGCTCCACGTGAACACCGGGTGTTCAGCGCTCAGGTGTTCGCCGAGGGCAGCATCACCGCGGCTAGTAATTCGGACACTTGCCGCTGCCTCCTGATGTCTCTGTTGTGGTTAAACAGGAGGTAAAATTTGTTTTGGGTATATCTCATAGACAAACTCTGGTTTAATGAATCTATTATGTATTCCCTTTTTATTCCTGTTTCTAGTATGAAAGTACGAAGATCATACAAAGACGATGATTTTGTCCTCCATAGTTTCTGAATTCTGCCTCTGCTTACTAGTATTCACGTCACTACTAGAGCAAGCTCCTGATTGGTTAACGCAGGATGTCTAATCGCGTCTTTGCATTGACGTAACATGTAAATCACTTGCGTTTGATGCTTCATTTGCATCCGGTGTGAACGCAGCTTGAGTTCTCCCTGTTTATACAACTGAAATATTCCCAGACCCGGACACGTAGTAAAAACATCGGTAAAGCAGCTCATGTGACATCAGTGGCTCAACTTCACTGTTGCAGTGCTACAGGGAGGAGAATGGATGAGTAAATTGTTATTTTTAAGTATTCTTGTAGCATCGCAAAACATTTCAGCTGTGTCTATGGAGGGTCAGATAGCTCTCGGATTGCATAAAAATATCTCAATTTGTGTAAGATAAACAAAGGTCTTACGGGTTTGAAAAAACAAGTAATTTTAATTTTGGGGTTAAAACATTTAATTCTTTGTCCCTTTTATTACATTTACATGAATGGATTCTTTACATAGATCATTATGGCAGGAAAAAAATGTGAAAGTAAGTTCTCCATTGATTCTTCACAAGAAGATTGATCTTAAACCGACCTCAAGCTCACATTCAGATCCTCCAATCAGCAGCTGATGAATTAAGCTGAATCTATAGCTCCTTGGGCTTCTCAGACATTTGAAGGAAAGATTGCACAAAAGGTAGTTGTGGCTATCGCTTGTGTCTGACTGTTGTGGTTTCACAGGAAACCAATCGGAAACCAGTTTGCTGCTCGCACTGAGCTTTTGTCACTAGTGAACGCTCTTGCGTTGAGGTGTTGGGTTCATATCGAGAAATCAGTCGATCGATGGAGTCTGCAACTGAAATATTGCGAATAGCATCACACAGGCTGCCCGAGCGATCACGGGTTTCCATATGTGCTGTGTTTGTTCAGAGGTGAATAGATGTGCTGTCGGCAGTGTGGCGTGTGTTTGCATTGCACACAGATTACGAGAGTCACAAGAGCAGGTGAAGTGTGTGAGATCAGTCCACAGCTGAGTGCCAGCGCGCTGTCCACTCGCTCTCAGCTCTCATCTGTCCCGTTCAGACTAAATCTGCGTTCGTTCTGTGTTTTCGTTATATTTTTTCTGGGTTCTGTTGATGGAACAGTTCAGTTCATCATCATGAAGAATGTCTAATCAAATTAGTTAATATTTAACAGTTTAATAACACAACTGACATTTTAACCTCATCTTTAATCAAATGGAAATATAGCTAATTAATTTTAAAGCTGGGCAGTGTGGGATATTGCTTTTCTGTTTATTTTGTGGTGGATGTATTTGTATGGCTGTTAGAACTGATTTATGCTACGTACACATGGGAATCAGTAAGGGCGAAACGTGCTGCATTACATTTGGCTTGAAATTTAGGGCTGATGTATTTTTATGAAGAGTTTTCTATATGTCTGAATGCTTATGCACTAAAACTTTTAGCTGTGATTATCATATGTTTGCTGCTCTGAAAGACCAGTGAGATTTTAATAAAAAAACAAACAAAAAAATTGTTGCATATTACATTTTACCATATAAAAATGATCTTGCTACCTGTTACTGATGTTGATAAAAATTTGCATCTGCATTTTAACTCACGCTACTACTAATATATTATTATTATTAAATAAATAAATATTATTAGGCAATACATAGCAGTTTCCTGATTTATAACGATATCACTTCATAGAACATGCAGAAACTATTTTCTCTTAAGGTATAGTCTGCTTTCAACAACTTTCACTTTGTAGCAAAAATCTGGCTTTGAACTTGAAATAATATCACCAACCCTTATTTAAATGCATGTTGTTGATCTTGATCATGAAGAAATCATGCATGTTTACTTGTTGTTGTTTTTTTTTTTTTTTTTTTTTTTACCTCAAAATTCTACTCTCTTCTGGTCAAAGCGTGATATCTGGTGACATATGCTGGACACGTTCAATAACGCCTTCAACAGCCAATGGACAAAATCAGCTTGTTTGTTCAATTATTTATTTTCCAGTGTTGTGTGTTATAACCAATCAGACGCTTTTATGTTGAGCTCATGCGTTCATTATCCAACCAGGCGTTCAGAAGAGTTTTTCCTTTGACTTGCAATGCAAGTAGATAACTTCACTGATTATAACAGGAGGGTTTTTTTTTAAGTGTATAAATTTGAGCTAGACTGAGTCAGTAATGTTCTTTAATGTAAAATATTCTTTAGCTGCCTTTTAAATAACTGAAGAAATGTAATCCTTACGATTAGTAACTTAGTGTTTCTATCGAATTATGTTAAATACAAATTCAGTCACATTTAAAATATTAGGCAGTTTTTAGCCTTACACTGTTTTGTGGCTGGAAAGTGTGGCTGGAAAGTGAATAAATGAGTGAATCAACCAACAATGCATCAATTATGTTGTGATTTTCAGATGCAGTTACATTGCTGTAAATATTTTCGAGTGACGCTTAATCAAAGAGTATAGAAGACCAAGAGGCGAAAATCAATAGAAAGCTCCATAGCAACAGTTCCGCCCATGATGTGACCGTGCCGCCGCCATTTTGGACTGACACCTACACAGAAACACCACAAAATATGAGCCAGTCGCGCTTGACAAACTTATAACACATAGGCTTATATTTACAGGGTGCGCTTTGTAGGGAATTTACCCCCCTCTGGTTTATGCATCCCTGCGTCGTCTGAATTATTTTAATTCCCGGTGGAGATAAAATTGTTTGTGAAACAGACTATGAAGTCCTGTTTTGAATCAAATGATTCGCGAAATGCGTGTTTGAAGTAACTTTTTAAATGAAATGATTCACTTACTCGCCTAAAAAGACGGATTTATCATGATTTATCAGAGAAAAAAGTAAATCTAAAGATTTTCTCCCGTATTGACTACATACTGCTTACTGTTTGCCAAAGCTAAAATGACTGCAAGCCCTTTACTTGCACTTATCTGTGTTCTATCGTACATTTTCCTTATTACATTAAAAACTCAAGGAAATTAGTATAGTTTATTATTGATTTAATAGAAGCAGACACAGTCATATATTTATTCACAATGTTTTAATTTTTAATAAAAAAAAAACAAACAAAAAAAAACTCCAGTAACTCTTAAGGTTTCTGTAATTTCTGTTCAAGTGCACACATTTAACTGAAAATAGTAGTATAGATCAAAATCAATGAGATTAAAACTATCAGCAGCAGTTGTGTTATAACAGATAATGTTTTGCACCTTTTTGTTTGTGTCTATCAAATTCAGAATAAGAGAATTAGTTTGGAGAAATGTTCGTTCTTACTGAAAATGCCATTTAATTTTACTACAGCCAATGAGAACATAGTATGTTATTAATATCTCACCTACAGGAGTGAAATTTTGGTCCAGTGAGATTTCAGTTTTGTGTGGATTTATACAGCAACATAATAAAAGCCAGATGACCGTTTCTTGTTCGGCTTGTTAGAAGAGTCAGTTTAATGTGGAAGAGAGGATTGGTGGCTTGGATGGACGGTGTGTGAGAGCGGGAGAGCGACAGGCAGCGAAGATGTTGCTCAGGACAGGGAGTTCCTCCGAGTGGCACGTTCAGCAGCGGCTCGTGCAGCGCTAATGGCTGCAGGCTCGCATTAGTGACGGTGGGGGATGGGCCGGTTTACACGCGGCGCTGGAGGAGCTCTGATCTGACGCTCCGCTGCAGAGCCATGCTGTGACAGCATCACTGAAAACTAACTCGGGTTTAATGCAGTTATTCATCTGCGTGCACTTCGTTTAGCAGCAGTAAATAATAGACTAAAGTTGCTGTGAAATTAAAATTCATGTTTTTTGGGGGGTTTTTTTGTATAAATGCAAATTATAGATCATATTGAGAACAATTCATCCCTTCGTGTTTCTTTAAAGAAAAATAAAAAAAAATGCGTTGAAGATAAATGCTGCTTAAAAAAAAGTTATTTCAAAATGCTTTATAAAACTTTGTAATTGTTAATTCTCTGAACCTGCTCCATTTTATTTCTATTGACTGATGACATAAGATTTGTTTTGGTTTTGCTAGTCATGTACGTTTCTGTTTAATGAATAATGTGTGTGTTTTGTGTGTGTATACACACTTACAGTATATATTTGTTAAACACATCAATATTCATATTTATATTACGAATAAATATTTAATAAATAACCTTTTTCTGAATTGCATGTGTGTGTATTTATATATACACATCATAAATATCCAAAGTACACAAACATTATGTAAACAAACTTTTATTTTGGATGTGATTTATTGCGATTAATCGGTGGACAGCACAAAGTTAATACATTAATGTTACAAAAAAAATGCCTTTCAAATGAATGAGAAATGTTTGTTTTTGAGTAAATCTAGCTTTGCCTTTACAGGAATAAATTACATTTTAAATTAACTATTTTGCAATATTTCGCAATATTACCATTTACTTTTTGATCAAATAAATCCAGCCTATGTGAGAATAAGAGGAAAATCTATTTAAAAATCTTACCAGTCCCATGCTTCTGAACAGCGAACGGATGTCACCGAGCAGCTGATGACAGTATCTTTTAGTACGCTCTTTGACCTATGAATGTTTGGCTCGACAGCGTCTACACTACACTGGCAGAGAGCAGGACCTGAGCCCTGCCTGCTCTCTATGAATTTAAATTGAAGCGCTACACTGGCAGGCCACCGTTTCATCAGCATTCGTTGAGGTTCAAAGATGCTGATGCTCTTTTTGTTTTTTCCCCTCCATAGATGGGTCTTGCAACCGCTAACGGCCCGTTCGGACAGCAGTACGCACAGGGCTCGGTCCAGCAGATGTCCGGCGCTGGATTAAATGCTCAGATCCAGAACAAGGCAGCTCTTCCCAACAGCCTCCAGCCCACCCTGAAGGGTGCTTCCAGCGTGCCAAATCTGGTGAGTAACCCTCCACAGCTGGCTCCGGTTCAGTCCAGAACACTTCAGGCCTCTCTTGTCTCTGCGTCACACATCTATTCAGCAGCTATTTATTCTTTCGAGGAGCTAATTGAAGCGCATGTTTACACGCGACGTAAATATGACGCAAAGAGTGGATAAACTGGGTAAATGAATTCTAAAATTGTGTTTAAACAGTCATATCAGAAAATTGATTTGCTATAATTGACTTCTCCGGCATTGTGTGATTAGGTTAACAGAGTATATTCATTTTAATTTGATTTATTTCCCTTCTTGTCTGTATAGTTTGAGGTCAGTAAGAGTGTTTTTTTGTAACATTAATTAAAGGTGCCATAGAATGGAAAACTGAATTGAGCTTGGCATGGTTGAATAATAAGAGTTCAGTACATGAACACAACATACTGTGAGTCTCAAACACCATCGTTTCCTACTTCTTATAGAAATCAAGTGTTTGCAAAAGACCACTGAAAAA
>JAUCMS010000062.1:2158423-2180120 GCA_032357445.1 Enteromius radiatus
TGTAAAACCGTTTCTGGGCATTTTTCCCCCTTACCTAAGCTACATACCTTCTATGTACATATCAGACAACAATTTAACATTCTCTCAATGCATTCTAGGGCACCTTTAATCAAAATAACCCAACTGCAGTTTGACTGATATTACTTTGAATGCACAAAAAAAAAAGACAATTCTGAAAAAATAAGAAGTTGTTGATTTTTGCAAATTAACTGTTTTATATATATGAGAAATGTTAAAACAATTGTGTTGTTGAAGCCAAGAGAACAGAACACATTGTTTTGATTAAGGCGCAAAATGGACACTTAACACCTCAGAGACTAAAATCACAACTTCACAGCCTCTCGTGGCTTCAGGCTTTAACTAAACGACTGAGAATATTCAGAAAGGTTTGTTTATTTAAATAAAAGAGAACTGAAATGGAGCTTCTATCTAATCAAAACTCTGCCCTCCAGCTGCAGCAGCAGGTGCCCTCAGTGGGCATGGTCCCGGGACAGGGGGTGTCGACGGGCCCCACGGCCGACCCAGAGAAGCGCAAACTGATCCAGCAGCAGCTGGTCCTGCTGCTTCACGCCCACAAGTGCCAGCGGCGAGAGCAGGCCAACGGCGATGTGCGCGCCTGCGCCCTGCCCCACTGCCGCACCATGAAGAACGTCCTCAACCACATGACCCACTGCCAGGCGGGGAAATCCTGCCAAGGTGAGAATCAAAATCAGACCGGTTATGTTAATGTATAACTGGCCTCTGGCACTTGACCCCAAGCTCTTGAGTTTTATAGGAATCATAGTCATGTGCCGATCTGAAAGTGCTTGTTTATTCCTCCAGCGCTCTCTGTCCACAGCCATATTTCGGTGATGAGTGTACATCTCAGTGTTGTTAAACTGTCTGGCCGGGCACTCGGGCTTCATGTAAACTTGGGAAGTCACTCGTGGCTCTTGTGGTCTCACTGTCTAAGTATGAAGGAGTCTGGAACAGCGAAACCCCTTTTTATTCCTTGACATGATTTCATTTGGGCGGTGTGTTTTATTGCGGTGTGAAAAACAAATGCTGAAGTTACGCTCGTCGAGAGTGTTATGTCTGATTTATTAGTTGTGCTTGTTAAGATGAGCATGATTATTTATATTGCTCTCGAACGCTCGGCGTACAGTGCAGGAGGGACCTTAATATAATAAGCCATTTTTCAACACTCATTCTCGACCCACTTTGCACATCTCCACAGCAGTTTAAATAACCAAGTTGTCACAAAACTACATTGTTTCCGTTATAATGGGGTGTTATGATCATGGCATTTTGGCAATATGGGGTTGCCCAAATGTCTGATTACGCATAAAGCTACAATTTTTCTCCCAATAAGTTAATATAAAGCTTGTTACGATCATTAATGCACTATTATAATAAAACACTGTGAATTGTTGCGTGAAGAATGCGTCCATAGGAATTCATTCATAGCCACGCAAACATGTTAGGGCATTTCGTGTGGATAAAAGATGAGATAAATGATTAGTTAAATCCCATTGATTAAAAAGCTGCTATCAAATGCTTTACTCTGCTGGTCATGTTCAGCATGCTCGGCTCAAAACAGAACATTAATAACTACTGGCATATACATAAAGTTATAATGAGACCACTATTGTGAAGGATATTGTGAATTAGGGTTTTACTGATGTTTAATGTTAACTATACTTTAATCAAAATATAAAACGCTTGCCCTGTTTGTATTCGCGAGGCGTCTGTTACACATTTTGACTGTGTGTTGTATGTCTTGGTCATGTATTTTGCCCTGCCCCCAAAATATATATCTGCCGACTATCGACAAGATTCGAACATACTGATTCTGACATAATCGTAACATAATTTAGTAACATTTTATAAAACTTAATCAAAATCCTATACGAGTTGAAGGGTTAGGTAGCCATAGTTTTACAGTTTAGGATTTTAACATAGACATGGGTGGTTTTTCAAAACAACGGTGCTACTAAACATGTCATTATATCCTAATATCAGCGATTTCCCCAGTAATCAACCACCCCCGCCAACTGTATAGGCAATCATTATTCATCATTTTTATTTCGGTTTTATTCATCAGGTTTTTAAGCGTGATTGCTTAGTATTGTAATTTTTAGTGATGATTTTCCCCCTCTGTTTCCACAGTGGCTCACTGCGCCTCCTCTAGACAGATCATCTCTCACTGGAAGAACTGCACCCGGCACGACTGCCCCGTCTGCCTGCCCCTGAAAAACGCCAGCGACAAGAGAAACCAGCAGCGTAAGTCATACTCTCGTTTAAAACGAACCACCTGCACCCATACATACTCTGCATGAGCTTACTTCCCAAGCGTTTTCACCATATTTTCATAGTTCAAGGTTATGCTTCATGCCGCCACATGGCAGCGTTGCATATAAAACAAACAAACAAAAACATTCCTAGCACTATTATGCGATTTTAATTAGTACAATTACTGGCTGTATCTCCCGATAACCAAATATTTAGCCTCTAATTAGGACCACTGAGACTGTTTGGAATTTGATCAATGCAAAAAAAAACAGTCCTTTTTGCTCTGATACACATTTACCATTTTTAAAAGTATAAAAAGATCTAAATGAATGATTTAAATATGAGCTCAGGTTTGTTCATGTACTGATTGTGTTGTATGTAATGCTTTGAGATGCGGTGTTCAGATGAGTGCTGCCACCTGTAGGTCGTGTTTGCAGCTCGGCCGGGCTCTGAATGTGAAAGCATGAGACCAGCAGCGGATTCCGGCAGGCAGCGGGACTGTAATCTGACACTGCGGGGGAGGGGCTCCACCCCTGGTTTTTCACAGGGGGGCGGGACACGCAGAGCTCCCGCTCTCTGATTGGCCAGCTGCTCACTTACTCGTTTAAATACCCCCGTAGTGGCAACAGAAGCACGCTCTCAGTGTCTCTTGCAGTTCTGCTCTCTGCCGCTGCTCGAAGTGCTCTGTGTTTGCAAAATGGCTTTTCCACTTCAGCTGCTTCTGTTTCCAGATCAAGTGGAATTACTGCAAGATTGCAATAGAACAAATTTCTCAAATATATCTATTTTGTCTATTTTATTTTGTTAAACTGATGGATATCACCATGCCTCCCCAGTTTATTCATAATGTTTTTAGGAATAAAATAGTATATAAATAGGGCGAGTTGTATATTTTAAAAAAATCAATGTGAAAACCTTTGGGAATTTAAATAAGAGTAGATTTGATTCAGCAAACTTTGTTTTTCTACTTACAGCGATGCTGAACTCTCCTAACACTGGCATGCAGGCTTCGCTGGGCCCGGTGGGCACGAGTCAGCCCGCGGCGCCCGCCATCAGCAGCGGCACACACATAGACCCCAGCTCTATGCAGCGGGCGTACGCAGCTCTCGGCCTCCCGTACGGGAACCAACCGGCTACGCAGACGCAGGTCACAGGACAGCAGCCCACGCAGACCCAGCCCCAGCCGATGCGCTCCATGTCTGCACTAGGTATCAACTTCCATCGCAAGGAAATCTAAAAAAAAAAAAATGTTTGAGGAAGAGCTGAACATTTGTTGCGAGCAATACAGCGTTATATGTTCATTATTAACCTTGAAAGCTGCTGTCATTTTGTAACTTCATCTTGCATCATATTGATTACTGTGAGCCATTTACTAAACATGCACACAAGTGCATTAGTATTTCTTTTGCATAATTATATCCGCTAAATGCAATTCGCCAAATATCTTCAAACATGGCCACAAGCGCATCAGGATTTTTATGTAATTAGATTTGCTGAATGCACAGGGAAGGGTCAAAATTGGTGCATCGTGGTCTATAAACGATGGGTTTTATTTCATCTGCTGTCAGTTTGCATAGAAACGTCATGCTGCTCCTCATATTGTGTATCCGTGTGTAACCCCTGTCTGGTTTCCCACAACATCTTCAGGCACTAACCAAATGAACATCGGTGGTAACGGTATGGCTGATCAGACGAACCTTCACACTGATTCCTCTCTCCCCTCATCCCTCAGCAACAAGTGAGTCTCTTCACCTTCACCCCTCGCCTTTAACCTCTCTCACACACACTGCAGAGCAGAAAATGTTCATCTGTAGAGTCCAGCAATGTAAGAGAGCAAACGGTGTCATTGTATAATGTTTTTATAGCACTTCCCTAGTGATAAGTGGTTGAATTTCAAGATAAAAAGGTCAAAGGACTACACAATGTCATCACACCAGTAAATTCTTAGATTTTTTTGCTTGAAGAATTTAAGTTTTTGGGAAGGACTTTTTGAACACTAATGTTGTAATCCTGCTCTCACAGTCAGATGATGCCAGACGGGTCGAACATGGGCAGCACTGGGAACCTGCCCACGGCTGCGCCTCTGTCAATGCCTGGCATGAAGAAACCCTGGCACGAGCATGTCACTCAGGACTTGAGGAATCACCTAGTGCACAAGCTGTGAGTCCCAAGTCCTCATGTTTCAAAATCGTGATTTGTCAAGGGCGGCTCTCTTAACCCTGTGCTCTCCGCAGAGTTCAAGCCATATTCCCGACCCCTGACCCTGCAGCACTGAAGGACAGACGCATGGAGAACCTGGTCGCGTACGCGCGTAAGGTGGAGGGGGACATGTACGAGTCTGCCAACAGCAGGGTAAAGCGCACACACTTTCATGCTACGTCTCTTTCAGGACTGTGTTTCGTGACTGTAGGTTGCTCACGTTTGAATATTTTGTTAATGTCCAGGATGAGTATTACCACTTTCTGGCTGAGAAGATCTATAAGATCCAGAAGGAGCTGGAGGAGAAGAGAAAGTCCAGGCTGTCGAAGCCCCAAATGGGCGCTCAGGGTCCTCAGCAGCCCGGCCTTCCCCAGCCCAACACTATAGGACCTGGACAAGCCATTCGACCTCCCAGTTAGTGGCTTTGTTTTTAATGCTTGGTTCTTCTGGTTGTTAGATTTCCCAGGGTGCTTTCTGATTAGCTGCTTAAAATATGCCTTATTTCTACAGATGGACCTGTTCCTATGTCCAATGTGCCAAATCAGTTGATGGCCCGGATGCAGGTCCCTCAAGGTATGTTTGTTCATTCTGTATACATATATACTCTACCATTCATAAGAGGTGTATAGTGCTCAAAAAGGCTGTATTTATTTGAGTAATATTATGAAATATGATTAGAATTTAAAATGTATTTCTGTGATGCAAGGTTGCATTTTCAGCATCATTACTCCATTCTTCAGTGTCTTTATCAGTAGTGTACTTTCTTTTGATTCCTTTTTGGCATAAACCTGTGGCAGAATGTAATAACTTCATCTCTGAAATCAGCGGCCTTTCTGAAATGAGTGAGGTCAACTTTTAATTTGATCAATTTTGGCAGTATTAGCAAAAACTAAAATTATTTGCGCTCTAAAATATGTCACTTTACAGAGCTGAAATAGGTTGTGAATGCTGCTCTATGTTGACTCGAGTAGGATAAAAGCAGTCGGGCAGGTCATACTGGTAGCGCAGGAATTACTCAAAAGCTTCAATCTCCCATTGAACAGAAAAACGGTACCTTTTTTTAATGTGTTTTTCATCATGCTCTTCAGGGATGGGCCAGTTCAACCCTGTGACCATGCAGAACGTGCAGATGTCCCAGTCACCGGTGGGAGCTCCTCGGGCTGCGTCCCCTATGACGCATCCCCCTCAGATGGGCATGGGTACAGTTCCAGCGGTGAGCAGCAATAAGTCATTCCAGATCGGTTCCAGTTTTGGAACTTTTGGAATGTTTGAACTGTGTATTTTTAGCTCAAATGAATGGAGAAAACATTCCAAATTCAAGTTCATTTATAGTCAGTTTCGTTCTTGAGGTGTGCGCTGTTTTGTATTTGTATTTACAAAAACAAGCTTTACTAGAAATTAGACTTATTCATGTTGTGTCTCTTCATTCGTTTGCAGATGGGCATGTCTCCCTCCAGGTTGCCACAGGCACCACCAATGATGGGAGGCCATGCTAACAACATGGTGGGCCAGACGCCCAACCAGAACCAGTTCATGAACCAGACGCCGTTCCCTGCCTCAACCGGGGGCATGAATGTGAATGCAAATCTGGCCCAGCAGTCAGGACAGACTGTCCCACAGGTGAGGAGTCAGAGCCGTCACATCTTCAGTACGGTTTCATTGTTTGTGCTGTAACTTGGGCGTTCATAAGAGACCACAAGCACTTTTTGTATTCCTGTTATAGAGTGCATTAGTGCCTACCCATTTTCAGCGGCGTTGGTTCCAGAATTGGAAAAAATGAAAAAGGTTACAAGCAATAAACTTAAACCAACCAGCTTTGAGTAGAATCATAACATTACAGACTTTTATTCAGAGCTAAAAGGTATTTAAACATCAACTGAAACACAAAGGTACAACACTGGGTGCTTTAAATAAATTGTTTTATTTCTCTATTTTTATTTCGAAATTGTACTACTATTCCTCAAAGTCGTTAAATACAGTAAAGATGTTTTCGAAATATGTTTGCATCATTAGTTGTGTTTTATGGGAGTTGGCCTTCCCTTTATGCAACACTTTGCTCGCCGCATCTCTGATTGGAGGATTTTTTTTGTGGAATTATGGGTAATGTAGTTTTTCAACAGGCATCCCACCATGAAACATGGTTCTTCAGCAAAAGCATATACCATATACCAACAACCTTGTAGCTCACAAAAATAGGTCTGTCTGTAACTGTTTATGAGATAATCAGTTTCTCTATGGAGAAAATGAAGTTTTTACCTCTGGAACCAGACTGTTGCACTCTGTTGTAGTTTGTTGTGCTGTATCTGAGTCGGTTTGCCCTCGATCTCTCCTCTGCAGCAGCAGCCGAATGCTAACCTGTCCCTGAATACCGTGGGCCCTTTGGGCACCCCGTCCACCCTGTGCTCCACTCCTCCTCCACCCTCTGCCTCCACCCCATCAGCTGCTGCTAGCCTACAGCCACTCCAGACCCAGCCTTCCACGCCGGGCTCGGCCGGGGGCCACGTCACGCCCACCCACATCCCCAGCGGCTTGCCCCGCCCTCCCTCAGCCCTGGGCTCCTCCCCCGCCCCCTCCCAGCCGCTCACGCCCCTACAGCCCCAGCCTGAGCCCTCCCTGCAGATGCAGCAGCCCACCTCTGTGCAAGCGCAGCAGCCCAGCACTCCGGTGAGGATCGTAGTGAAAACATAGCCTCGATTGCAGCTGTGCGCCATGACACGCTTAACTCATGTCCTTCCTCCGTTTGTCTGTCTGTTAGCTCTCTCAGATGGCCGCTAGCGTTGATAATAGAGTTCCCACGCCTGCATCCGTGGCCGAGACCCACTCCCAGCAAGCTTTGCCTCCCGACTACCCTGCTGTCGAACCCAAAACCGAGCATCAAGACGACGAGCAGGACTTTGAGTCTGGGAAAAAGCGGCCCAATATCAAGATGGAGGTGTGACTTAAAGTGAAACTTAAAAATGGTTCAGAAATTCTTGACTTTATTTAGTTGTTTCTTGAGTTTTACTGTTTAAAAGTTAGAAAATAGTGAGCTATTATTGGTAAGAAATGGCTATTTTATTCAGTTAAATTTAGCAAAAGCGACCCTAAAGACTTATATTTCAAGCAAGTAATGTTCTTTTAAACTTTTATTGGTCTTGCATTTCATTCAAAGTATTTATTTTAAAAATCCTGAAAAAAGAATTAAGCAGCATCTTTTTTTTAAATATTAAATATTGGCTGTATATAAAATATTACCAACACCAAACTTTTGAACAATGCTGTATTTCTTTGCAGTATACATATCTTGATTTTTCATTTTAAAGATATTCATGGTTTCTCAATGTTATATTGACATTAAATTTATGTTGAAACTCTTCAACTGATTTGTCTTGCTGGCCAATTGCTAATGCCAATTTTTAACTCTTCATTCTCTAGTTTCACAATATTAATTTGTTTTGTGAAGTCTAATGACACGCAGTCTTTAGTAAACATCTACACGTTCATATTGTTCATTAGGATGAAGATGTCAAACCTCCTCAAATAAAAGAGCAGCCGGCGTCTGTAGAACCTAAACAGGAGCCGATGGAAACAGAGGAGAAGAAACCAGAGACGAAGACCGAGCCGAAAGAGGAGGAAGTGACCAGCACCAACAGCACTACACCATCCAGTCAATCCGCCCAGTCACGCAAGAAAAGTAAAATTCTGAAAACATCGAAACCATATTTAGTAATATCTACGGCTGGATTGGTCACATAACATCTTGATTTGTTACAGTTTTCAAGCCGGAGGAGCTCAGACAGGCGCTGATGCCTACATTAGAGGCTCTGTATCGTCAAGACCCAGAGTCCTTGCCCTTCCGCCAACCGGTGGATCCCGCTCTACTGGGCATCCCGGTAAATCCCATACACCTATTTATTGGGCTAATATTTTATGGATATCTCTTTAAATGCTCTAAATATATATATATATATATATATATATATATATTCTTTTTTTAATTACCCAATTTCATGATGCAGAGTTCAAAATTTTCAAATTTTTCAAGAAAACATTATAAAGGCAGTGCATTTGATTGTTTTGTTGTTGTTGTTTTTTCCTCCAGGACTACTTTGACATCGTAAAGAACCCAATTGACCTTTCCACCATCAAGAGGAAGCTGGACACCGGGCAGTACCAGGAGCCCTGGCAGTATGTTGACGACATCTGGCTGATGTTCAACAACGCCTGGCTCTACAACCGCAAAACATCTCGAGTGTACAAGTACTGCTCGAAGCTGGCCGAGGTGTTCGAACAGGAAATTGACCCCGTCATGCAAAGTCTGGGGTACTGTTGCGGGCGCAAGGTGAGAACCGGAGCTGCTGCTTGCGGGAAAAGCATGGTTTGGGAACCAAAAATATTGATGGGCCAAAGTCATTGATGAAATAAATACATTTTCTGGAGGGCTATCCAATTAATCGCAAATAAAATTGGTTCTTTGGTTACTACTGATATAAAACAAAGTCTAAACGTTTCGCATATGCTTGCTTTATGTATTTTTGAATAAATCTGTTGTGTTTATATTTTTATGAATTTGAGTAGAAACAATTATACTAAAGAAGTTGCAACATATGCAACTCGGGATTGTTGATTTTGTTAAATAAGGAAAAAAAGAAATTTTGTTTTTGCAAAATTAAAAGTTTTTGCATTCTGTAAAAATAATTTTAGTGTAGCACTTATACTGACAACAAATCACAAAAATATAATAAAAAACACTATATTAGATGCTATAATGATGCTACAGTTTGTGTTGATTAGCTTTGAATAAGTTGATTTTAACAGAATTGCGTTTTCTGTCTCCACAGTACGAGTTTTCACCTCAGACGCTTTGCTGCTATGGCAAACAGCTCTGCACGATCTCCAGAGACGGCACATATTATAGCTACCAAAACAGGTAACCAATGGCATGAACAGTGGTGTGAGAAATGAGATGCCGATGAATGACTTTCCAAGTGAGACTGTGATGCACTAAGTAGAGATGCTCGTGACATTTAGTGCTCAGTTGACTCCCATGTTCTTTTGCACCTTAAAAATGGAATTATAAAAACAAGTTCAAAGGTCAAGTCTCTTGCTCTAGGTTACAGTGGTAATACTTTATGGGTCAGTCGCTGTGGGTTTTGAATCTGCCCACTAGTATTTGTGTAAATACTGAAAAGCAGTAGTCTTTAGGGCTGCACAGTTAGAATAAAACCAAACTTTGTGTTATAATCAAATCACAACAGCTGCTTTTTAATTAATATGCACTGCATGTTCACGTTATAGATGTTCAGTGTTTAAAAATGAATAATTTGAATGAATGGCCTTAGTGACAGTAATAAAATAATAATTACTATTATTATTATGTAGTCATAGTAAGATTTAATCACTGTTTTTCAGAACTGTGTAGCTCTGCAGATTGCTTTTTCAAAATTGTAATTGCATGTTTTAAACTAGAGTTTTCCCCCCATGTCTAGCAGCCTTTAAAAAAAAAAAACACATTATGTACCTAGAAAATCTCTGGTGCATCACATCTGGCATTAGTGCATGTTTCTCATCTCACCACGTTGTCTTTATTTCCGTTTCATGCCTTTAATTTGTTCTTAAAAGCAATCAGAAAAGGCATGTGGTTACTGTCTAGTGCATGAAAGGACATACCATCCTGTAGCTATCCATCATCATTTTTTTTGATTTAACGTTCATTTGTGAGTTTGAATGCTAATCTGTGCTCTGCCTTGGCCTGTGTGCTGTGTGTGTCAATCTCTGCCCGAACCCTTCGTTCTGCGCTCTTGTGCTGTGCTGCTCTCCGTGTGCCGGTTTACCTGTGCTCTTGTGTGCCGGCTCCAGTTCACCCAAATATGGCCTTGTTGCCGACAGGTATCACTTCTGCGAGAAGTGCTTCAACGAGATTCAGGGTGACAGTGTCACCCTGGGAGACGACCCGGCCCAGCCGCAGACGTATGTATCTTCACAGAAGGCTTTGAGGTTTTTCTTTGTTAAATTACACAGTTTATATTCAAAAATGACTAGTGGTTTTGCGAAGGTAGAACTGATCTTGTACGTCTCTCTGCAGTATGATATCAAAGGAGCAGTTTGAGAAGAAGAAAAATGACATGTTGGACCCTGAGCCGTACGTTTTTACTTTTTTATCTTTATTTAAATAGTATATATACTAATGAATATGTATGCAAATACTGTGGATGTGTCATGAATCTTTTCCACTTTTAACACCACCTTCTGTCTAACAGCTTTGTTGAATGTAAAGACTGTGGCCGGAAAATGCATCAAATCTGCGTACTACATTACGACGTCATCTGGCCATCAGGGTAAGCGTCCTATCCCACTATTCCCCTGAAGAGTTTAGCATGTCATGATCCTACAGCTGCTTTATTTGTCTTTCCTTCCTATAACAGCTTCATCTGTGAAAACTGCATGAAGAAGTCAGGGAAAACAAAAAAGGAAAACAAGTTTTCTGCTAAAAGTGAGTGCTTTCGAAGCGTCTTTTTTGCTTGCTCCTCTGTCTGTTTCAGGGTGAAGTAACCCTCTGTTTTTTCTGATCAGGGTTACAGACCACGAGACTGGGCTCGTACATCGAGGACCGAGTGAATAAGTACTTGAAGAGACAGAATCACCCTGAGGCCGGAGAGGTGTTTGTGCGGGTGGTAGCCAGCTCTGATAAGACTGTGGAGGTCAAACCTGGGATGAAATCTAGGTAACGTCACAGATATTGAATATGGATCAAGTATAGTTCTCCTAGTAAAGCCAAGAAGTAAATTGGTTCGATTTTGATTCCACACTTACCAGGAAAAGTCCTGAATTGACAGGAGCAATTATTTCTCTGCAGGTTTGTTGACTCAGGAGAGATGTCAGAAAGCTTTCCCTACAGAACCAAAGCACTTTTTGCGTTTGAGGAGATTGATGGAGTGGATGTGTGTTTCTTCGGCATGCACGTCCAGGAATACGGATCTGACTGTCCTTTACCTAATACCAGGTATCATGCAAATACGGATCAATGGGGAAACAAGTTAAGAATTCTGTCAGGCTGTGATGACTAATTGTCATTTTGCTTCTCTTTCTAGACGGGTATACATATCATATCTCGACAGTATTCACTTCTTTAAGCCTCGGTTGCTAAGGACTGCAGTTTACCATGAAATTCTCATTGGATATTTGGAGTATGTTAAGAAACTTGGGTAAGTATCACCTTGAAGTTTGAAATCCTTTCTTAAAGATGATGTGTGTAGTTGACTTCAGTGTTAAAATTCTTTAAAAATGACAAGTCTACTGTAAATAAGCCAAAAACCAAATCGGGAAACTTTCATCTACATCTTTTTCACCTCACCATTCACACTTGGGTTTGTGATCTAATGACATTGGTAGGCTTATGCACTAATGGATGTGATTTCCCTACCTACAGCTATGTGACTGGTCATATCTGGGCCTGCCCACCTAGTGAAGGCGACGACTACATCTTTCACTGTCACCCTCCTGATCAGAAGATTCCCAAGCCTAAAAGACTTCAGGAGTGGTACCGCAAAATGCTGGACAAAGCCTTTGCAGAAAGAATCATCCATGACTATAAGGTATGCCCAGTCCTGAATAGGTTTTTAAGCGAATTGCGTTATGTTAGTTACCGTTCACAATGGGTTAACGTCACACTGACACAGATATGACTTGCTTGTGTTATGCAGGACATATTTAAGCAGGCCACAGAGGACCGGCTTACAAGTGCCTATGAGCTGCCCTATTTCGAAGGTGATTTTTGGCCCAATGTTTTGGAGGAGAGCATCAAGGAGCTGGAGCAAGAGGAGGAGGAGAGGAAGAAGGAGGAGAATACAGCCTCCTCTGAGACAACAGAGGTTAGTCAGAGCCAAATGGTGTGAACGAGTATTTAGTGTTGTCTCAAACCATTTGTTAAACGTCTTCTTTTTCCACAGGGAACCCCAACTGACAGCAAGAACGCCAAAAAGAAGAACAATAAAAAGACCAACAAAAATAAGAGCAGCGTGAGCCGCGCAAACAAAAAGAAGCCTGGGATGCCGAATGTAGCTAATGATCTATCCCAGAAGCTATATGCAACAATGGAGAAGCACAAAGAGGTTGGACCTGACTCGTTTTTTTTTGTTTAACCTGCATGCCATTTGTTTTGCTCAGAATATGCCAAGTGCTGACCAGAAACCCTCTTGCGCCCTAAAATCCAGGTCTTCTTCGTGATCCACCTGCATGCTGGTCCAATGGTCAATACCTTGCCTCCGATAATGGATCCTGACCCCATGCTGACCTGCGATTTGATGGACGGCCGTGATGCCTTCCTGACACTGGCCAGGGACAAGCACTGGGAGTTCAGTTCCCTACGCCGCTGCAAATGGAGCACTATGTGCATGCTGGTGGAGCTACACAATCAGGGCCAAGACCGATTTGTGTATACTTGCAACGAATGCAAGCACCACGTAGAGACACGCTGGCATTGTACCGTATGCGAGGTCAGTAATCAGGCATTGTTTGTTTTTAATAAACAGAAATGGTACCATTTTATTGCCAATTTATCTGAGGTTTGAACAAGAGTTTTACACCTATTAAAGGAGCGTACCTTTCTTGACAACTGCATCTCCAACTATGAAAATAACACCAAGAGTCATGCAGTAGGCAATTAACATTTTGTTCTATGATCATCCTGAAAATTATATTAATTCTTCGTCTGATTTCTTTCAGGACTTTGATCTATGCATTAACTGCTACAACTCCAAGGGCCATGAGCACCAAATGGTGAAGTGGGGATTGGGCCTGGACGACGACAGCAACAACCAGGGTGGCGAAGCAAACAAGAGTCCACAGGAGAGTCGACGCCTCAGCATCCAGCGCTGCATCCAGTCGCTGGTGCATGCCTGCCAGTGCCGCAATGCCAACTGCTCTCTGCCATCTTGTCAGAAAATGAAGAGAGTGGTGCAGCACACCAAAGGCTGCAAGCGCAAGACAAACGGAGGCTGCCCAGTTTGCAAGCAACTCATCGCATTGTGCTGCTACCATGCCAAGCACTGCCAGGAGAACAAGTGCCCCGTGCCCTTCTGTCTCAATATCAAGCACAAGCTGCGCCAGCAGCAGATTCAGCAGCGGCTGCAGCAGGCGCAGATGATGCGCCGGCGCATGGCACTCATGCAGGGCAGAGGAATTACGTCCAGTCTGCCCTCCCCAACTACCTCAGGAGGTCCGGGGACGCCCAACTCTCAGCAGCTGCAGCAGCAGCAGCCTAATACGCCTCAGACCTCGCAGGCATTACCCAACCAGCCCCAGCAGACGCATCCAAACGTGGCTGCAATGGTGCAACCCTTCCCCAACCAACCGCCTACGCCCGGGTCGCAGGGTAAGTCAGGCCCGCAGTCCTCTCCTCTGCCCCAGCAGCAGTCCCCCCTGCCCATGCCACCTCAACAGCAACCGCAGCCCTCTCCGCAGCAGCAGCAGGCTTTGAAGGTTGCTAAACAAATAGAGATGATGACCAAAGCGCAGCAGCAGCAACAACAACAGCAGCAGCAGCAGCAAGACTACAGGATGAACGTTAACGGCATGCAGATGAACCAGCCTCGCATGTTGGCTTCCATGCAGATGATGGCCCCTCGTGGCCCTCAGATGGTTCAGAACATGCAGCCTGCCCAATGGTCAGGTGGGATGCAAGGGTCCATGCAGAATCAGCAGGCACCTCCGACGCAGCAAGTGCCACCGCAGCAGATGGCCATGGCCCCGCAGCAGTCTCAGGTAGTGCAGACGCCACAACAGGCACAAATGATGCAGCGCGCCATGATGCAGCAGCCACGGCAGATGCAGACTGTCATGCCTCCACAGCAAGCGCAACCACAGGCCCCACAGCAGCAAGGCATGCAGCAAAGAGGGGTGGCCAGCAGCATCGCTCCCGGAGCACTGCAGGACCTGCTGCGCACCTTAAAATCGCCAAGCTCCCCTCAGCAGCAGCAGCAGGTCCTCAACATCCTCAAATCGAACCCACATCTCATGGCTGCGTTCATCAAACAGCGGACTGCTAAGTACCAGGCCAGCCAGCCGCAGCAGCAGCAGAACCCACAGGCCATGCTGGCAGCTCAGCCGGGAATGCAGAACATGGCTGCGATGCAAACTGGCCCTGTGCAGAGGCCCGTCATGCCGCCTCAGCAGCCGCAGCCGGCCGCAACCCAAGCCATGGCTGGCCTCGGATCCCAGGGACAGATGATGAACGCGCACAACGGAAACCAGCAGCTGTTCCGCCGGCAGCTAATGCGCATGCAGCAGCAACAGCAGCAGCAGGGAGCGATGCCTCCAGGGCAAGGAAGGTTCCCGCAGCCCCAAGGCGCGGCGAGTTACTCGCAAATCCGCATGCAGCAGCAGATGGCCATGCAAGGAGGCGCCGGACCTATGGGTCAGATGCCGCCCATGGCTCAGATGGGTCAACCTGGCATGAGCATGGAAGCCCAGCAGAACATGCTGCAACAGCGTATTCTGCAGCAGCAGCAACAGCAGCAGCAGCAGCAACAAATGTTGAAGCAGCAAATGGGATCGCCGGCTCAGGCCGCTTCCATGAGTCCCCAGCCCCACATGCTCGCAGGACAGCCACAGGGAGCTCACCTGCCCGGGCAGGCCATGGCCAACGCACTGGGCAACCAAGTGAGGTCACCTGCACCCGTGCAATCGCCCCGCCCCCCGTCCCAACAGCCGCCACATTCCAGCCCGTCCCCACGCATGCAGCCCCAGCCCTCGCCACTGCACTCCGGCGCGTCCCATCCCAGCCTGGCGGGACCCATGCCGGGCCCAATGGACCAGGGTCACCTGTTAACACCCGAACAGAGTGCAATGCTTCCGCAGGTGAACATACCAAACCGTGGAGGACTCCCCAATGAGTTGAGTATGGTGGGGGACACTTCGGGAGACACGTTAGAGAAGTTCGTCGAGGGATTGTAGCATTAAGAGACGTTCTTTCCGTGGAGAGAGGTGTGTTTTGTACACAGGACATTAGACGAGGCGACAGAATGAACTGTAATAGGTTTACACAACCAATGGACTGCTTTTTCTTCCCCGTCGGAGGGATTGAAATTACTGTTTAAAGAGCAGAATCACAAAGGGTATTTTTCTGGGAGGGTTATCAGACCGGCCGAAATCCAGTCTTGGTCTACGAGTTACATTTTTAATTGTTTTCAATGTTTTTTTTGTTTTGTTTTGTTGTTTTTTTCAGGGAGGGTTTTTTTTTTGAGCTTATGGACTTTTTAAATGGAATTTCTCAAGGCAAAATATTTGATTTTATTATTGAAGACTTTTGTTTTGTATGTTTGCAAACTGAAATGCATTTTTTTTTTTTTGATGAGTGTGTGTGCGTGTTTAGGGACTGTAAGATAACTCGGTGTGGAATTAGGATCAGAAGCAATCCTTACTCCTGTCTGAAACGTATTCACATTTACCAGGTTTGGAAAAGGAACGCGCCGCCTTTTTTCTCTCCAAACTGTGGAGTTTGTACAGAGGACCTGTATTCATTTGTACAGAAAGGAGCTTGGCTACTGCACACACACGCGCACACACACACACACACACACACAAGAACACATACATGAACACGCGAGCAAATTGTGAAAATTGCTCTTATTTTTCAAGGTGCCCAAATGCGTTAATTTATTGGCCTGGATTCAGTAGTTGTCTCTTAAGATGTAGGAAGATGTTCCTGTTTTTCTCGTTTGATCTCTGAAACATCAATGATGTCCCCTCCACCTCGCGTATGAGGCCGGAGCTTCGTCTGACTGCTGATTTGTTCAAAGAGTTCTTCAGTCAACCTCTTTTGTTTTTCTCCTCATGAAACTTGAATTGAAGGTGAACGATTCTTTAATGTAAATCATGCAGCTTGATGACATACTGTAAATAAAAGGAAAAAAGATTGAGATCGCTGTATAAACTGGTTAAGAACTTGTTTCGTACTTATATACCATATTGTTAAATAAACTGTGTGCAACAGACACGGCCCTTGTGGTGACTTTGCACGTTTCCTCAGTTCTGATTTCGGGTCATTAATAATTAAGTTTTAAATGAACTCCCAACTGTTGTGTTTCACATGATGCTTGTGCAATTTCAAACGTTTACGTTTTATTTCATTTCTCTGATTCGCATTATCTAAGTGAGAAGTAAATATCAGAACATTACATGTGAAATGCAATGATCAAATGTGCCACAGAAGTGAAGCTAACTGACCGTTTGGAGTATATGCTGGCTTCACTGCACCCCCTGGTGCCTGAAAGATGCCACTGCACTTTACAATCCTTCTGCTATTCACTATTACTGAACGCACTGCATGCTTCATTTTACAGGTTTGGATGTGATTGAATGTATAGAAAGTGGTTTTTTTTTCCTTTAAATTTCAGGTCATCTATTGGACTGCAGGTAATTTCATTCCGAGCAACGAGTGTGAAAGTATAGTATTGCTTAATGATTAGTAGATTGAAGTTGCAAGTGTAGCTCCAGGCCCATCGGATGAGAGAAACCCTGCTAGGAGCGGACCCGATCAGTGTAACCAGTCACACGCAAAAACATACGGCTCAAAAAACAAATATACACACACTATGTAGGCCTACTTGGTTTGCACCTTACTTACTGTCTGCACACTAACAGCTGGCAGAGGAGTGGTGAAGGAAATCACACAAACTGAGGTACATGTTCCCTTATTCACACATGTGTTCTGGTAAGTTTTGACGTAATGCAACAGCCTCTGGATGTTTTTACTAATTTAGTAATTTTACTGATAATTTTTGGACTGTAACAGGTCATACAGGACATACATTTTATTGTTTAATGCTATAAATCAACTGGAAAGTCAAATGTACATTTTGACTAACCTGTTAATGTTTTGTGGCACTCAGTATTTGGCTACTTGGCATGTTACAATTTTGACTTTTTATATTAACATTTGAGAATTAGTTTTTTCTCAATTAAAAACCATTTTTATGTCGCTTTGTTCCGTGTCGCTAGTTTACAGCTCCAAGAAGTCAGACATTTTGTATTACTACTGCATTCATCAAAGTAACCCCTGTATTTCTTGGGCCATGCAAAAGCTGTGTTTAAATGCAATTGTCACTCTCTTTGAAGTTTGCAGTACGTGACTGTGATCTCATACTCGTTCTGTGTGTTTGGGACGCTACAAACCGTGAGAAGAGTCGCTGCTGTCGTTTAACCAATTTTATTATTAAAACTACGCTTACACACTATGGGCTGGTTTCCCGAACAGGGTTTAAGACTAGTCCTAGATTAAAATAAATGTTAAGAGCTGTCTAAACTGGAAAAGGCTTGCACTGAGATATCTTAAAATACATCATAGTCATTGTTTGGTCTTAAAATGCTCACAGATAATGCATTTTTGCATAAGACGTGTTTCTAAATATTCTTAAATGTCCTAAATTAGCAAAGGTTTAGTCCTGGCTTAATCTAATTCCTGTCCGGGAAACCGGCCCTGTATGACTACACTGATTATTTTACTAGAACTGACAATATAGCCTCATTAAAGCATAGTACAGTAAAAACATTGGTTTTAGATTTCTTTTTGTTCATTTAATTTCTGCTGGTCAGATGTCTTAACATGTTGCTGTACTACTCAGTGAATTTCCCCAAGCAGCTGAATTAATCACACTTCAATGGGAAAATCCTGGCTCTGGAAGATGAAAGTTTATGATGAGAAGTAATCAAGCCCCTCGTGAGTTTTTAAATTTAAATGTGCTCACTGGAAGATACAGCCTACATTGGAATAAATAAATGAACTGCAATCCAAAAATCCTATTTTTTTTTCTCTCTCTCCTGGTAAAAATATGCCTGGTTTTGCCCCTTGAGTGTTACAATGATTTAGTTTGATTATCTCATTAATACAGAGTGCATGAATACATCCAAGCCAACACTAATTATGGGTTTTATGATGCATGTAATGCAGGTCTCCTTCTGCAATCACCTTGTCTAAAAATAAGACATATCAGCCCAACATTCTGTATATATGCAATGAAACACAATAAAATATCTATGCAATTTATTATGAATAATATGCTAATGACACTGCGAAGACTGCGACTTCCATATCAACATATTCAGTGCTGTAAAGAGCCTTTCAAGTCAGTTAATTAAAACTGGTCCATTTATTTTTTTACACATTCCTAGTCTAGTCCTTGTGAGCAATTCACCAGTGCATGTTGTCCAAATGTTGTATTTGCTAATAAATACTAATCAAATAACTGATAGATAAAAAAAAAAAACAATACAACAACCAAAATGTTATTAAAAAGAATCTTACAATGACAGCAATTTTGCATGACCAACAAGCACTTTACGAGATCCAATCACCCTGGCCAATGATGATATGATGCTTACATAGAAACTACCCATTTACTGATAACAGAGCCATTTCCTAGGAAACGACTGTGAGAATATCATCTAAATGTGCGAGATTATACCTACAGATGGTTTTACACACTATCCATGGTTCTTATTTGAAAAGAGTCTTGAGCATTTTTGCGAGATGACGTGAAAAAGAGGTAATATAGTGTGAGATGCTTTTGTTAGTCAATGGTGTTCTTAAAAAACAAAGAATTGTGGTATTACAAAAACAATTGTGTAATACGTTCAGAAATGCATAAGGATTTCATAAATGCACTTATGTTTTACCTGGTACCAGAGCTAGTGTTGTTTGTTATTTGTTGAGTTTGTTTCTTCATCATAAAGTATTTGGATAAATGTTTAAAGTATCAAATCTCTCGCTCACCAATAGATTCTCTGCAGTTAATGGGTACAGTCAGAATGAGAGTCCAAACAGCTGATAAAATCATCACAATAATCCACAATTAATCAACACAACTCAAGTCCATTAATTAACATCTTACGAAGAAAAAAGCTGTGTTTGTAAGAATAATTTCATAAAGGTTACTTAATTGGATGCTTCTGGTCAGAATACCCAGTCCTGTATCATAAAAAAAAATAATTAAATTAATAAACAAATACATATATTTGTTTACTACATATATTTGTTTTGTCATATATTTATTTTTGGGGCTTTATTTGTGTCTAATTTCATTGTTAAGTGAATTATTCCTTTAATTACAGTTTAAACCTTTAACATACATATATATATATATATATATATATATATATTTTTTTTTTTTTTAGGTAGCTATAGTTACCAAAAAAAGGGCTAAAAACCAAACTAAAACATTTTTTTTTAACTTCATTAAAACAAAAATAGCTAAATATGAAAATAAATTGTAATTCAAAATAATAATAAAACCTGTATTTGTATAATATATGCAATAAATAAATAAATAAAAACACTGAAAATGCAGTAATTTATTTTACAGTGTTTTTTAAAAAAAAAATCAAATAAAACATTAAACTAAAGATGGCAGCAAAAAGGACATCATCTTCTTTTGATAAGTGTACCTCACTGATTCTGGTAAGCAGCTGGCTGGAATAATGTTTTTTTTTTTTTTTTGCTTTTTGCTTTACTTTGCTGTAACTCTGGGCACTGATGCTACTAGCACTGATGCTATCCTCAGTAGGGTGTCCTGTGCCTGAAGGGCAGCGCTTTGCAATGACCTGGTAATCTGCTGTAGCCTCAGTGTCCTTTGGGCTTTCATGCTTGGAGAGAAGCCAGAGTTGCGCCGCTGATGGTGCCTTCAGGCAGTCGCTGATCCATGTGAGGGTAAGACTTGATGACAGGAGATTTGAGAGGGGAACGTTCCAATTGTTTAAGCCTGCTCTCTATTTGTACTCATATGTTTACCAAAAGACTCACTGGCTAGAGTGGAATTTGACGTTGCAAGAAACTAGCAGCCATTGTTACATTTTAATCACAACTAAATCACAAGGAATAAGGTCTATGTAGGATGATATGAGAAAAACCTGCAATTGTCAGTTGGATATTGGATATGATTATAGTTAATTTGGATGCATTTCAGGTAGTATAAGAGTGCTGCAGATATATATATATATATATGGCTCTGTTATCAGTAAATGGGTAGTTTCTTCATAATGTAAGCATCCTATCATCATTGGCCAGGGTGATTGGATCTCGTGCTTGTTGGTCATGCAAAGTTGCTGTCATTGTAAGATTCTTTTTAATAACATTTTGGTTGTTGTATTGTTTTTTTGTTTGTTTGTTTTTGTTGTTTTTTTTTTCAGAAGTTAGTATTTCCCTGGTTCCCTACAGAAATCCAAAAGGATTTTCTACTGGCTTTTGTATTGGTACAATATTTGCAACCAATAAAAGTTTACACATTTTTCAGAACAAGTAAAAGACTTGTAGCCTGGGAGTATTATCGATACATTTAATGTCATAATGTCATAATAAAAGCACAACAATACAGTTCATACCTATATCAACATAATGAAAACATGCCATGGTTCATGTATTGAACCTGTTTTAGCATCACACAGTGGACATTTCCCTTTAGAAACTGGCAAAACATGCAGCGAACAGCATGTAAAAAACGATCTTGCACAAAAAAATGCACAGAGGTACGTATTTTTATGGTTGGCTAAAATGCTAACTCGTTCCTGAGTTTTGGCCCAAAAAAAGGCATCATCCCTGCAGCACTCCGTTCAGTGTGATTACATTTAGAAGAATGTAATGTAATGTAATGTAAATTATACTGAGCAGTTTTTCAGTGACTTGTTTAAAATCAATACGTCATACTTTTGAACTCTTCTTTAAAAGAACCAGTTAATAAAGTCATTCACCTCAGGAAATGTTCTTTATTGCACTGTTTTTGTTTCAGTAAAATAAATTGACTAGTTGCTGTACGCTTTTGTTTAAAAAATATAAACCACATTTGTTTATAAATATAATTACTACTAATAAAATGACTAATATTCTAGTAATAAGCAACTAGTTAAAAGATTCTAAAATATAGTGTTAGCAAAAACTACGAAATGAATCATCACAGTCTAAGAAAAGAGTATGATATTTAATACAGACTGCAAATTATTATTATTATTTGTTTATTTTTTGTTTGCCATGGTGCTGAAGAGTCAGTGATACTGTATGTATTAGTGATATGTTTAAAATGAAAAGACTTCCTTGAAATACATAATAATCTGATAAAATGATCTCCAAAAAAAGTTTTTAGAGACATGAATAATATGACTTATTTAAAATATAGGACGATGAATCTTGTCAAGTCAAGTCAAGTCAAGTCACTTTTATTTATATAGCGCTTTTAACAATACAGATTGTAGCAAAGCACTG
>JAUCMS010000062.1:2216362-2270169 GCA_032357445.1 Enteromius radiatus
CACTTTATTTCAAGGGGCAAGGGGAAGGGGCGAGGGGTAGGCAAAGGGGTAGAAAATAGAATTGGGATTGGGCCTAATAAAATGACTCAGTAAGTTAGCCAAGTCACTTTTGTCTTTGTAGCGCTTTAAATAAATAATAAAAGAAGATATTTTGAAGAATGAGTTTCCAAGGTCTGCGCGCAAAAATGTCATTTTCAAAATGAGCACTTAAATATAAAATTCTGTCACCCTGTTGTTTCCAGTCCCAGAAACAGGACATTGTAAAGTAACCAATGTGACATCAGTGGCTCAACTTCAATTTTGCGAAGCTATGAGAATACCTTTTATGCACAAAGAAAACAAAAATAAAAAAAAACTTTTCAACCCCAAATTACTGTCTTCTGTGATTTTGGACAATACCATGGCACATACATGCTTTCATGGCACATACAAAGCATTGTTTGCTTTTAGTATTCAAGCATTTTCTGGTTTTCACTTTAGGGAAAGCACTGCTTTCGTTGCTATTTATGCAGAGTCAGATAGCTCTTAGATTTCATCTAAATATCTTAATTTGTGTTCTGAATATGAACGAAGGAACGAAGTTTGGAGGACATGAGGATGAGTAATTATTGGCAGAATTTTCATTGTTGTTGAATTAATTTTAGATGCAATTCAAAGTAGCTAAAAAAGTGCAATGAATTTATTATTGCAGACTGTCTTTATAACTACTTTTGTTTTGTTTTGTTTTGTTTTGAAATGTAACTTTCTTTACAGTACAGTTGTCCTTTGTCCTCTAGCTGGTACCTTATTTACTTTAGATTAATTTAATTAATTTGACTTACAATGGGGAAAAAAGCAATCTGAATCTGAATGACTGAATTGTAGTCCCACCTTAAGCGCTGACTGGATGCGCGTCCCCGTGAGCAGTGCGCGGCAGTGAGATCATGTGAGAGTCCACGCGTCTGAAACTAGGTTAGCAGGGTAGAGTGAGAGGAGAGGGAGGACGACGACGACGTTTCACACCGCGCCATAACACACGACTTTCGTTTTTTTGTACCCAAAGCGCAACAGAAGACCTTGAGAGACGCGAATTTACTTTGTGGATCTTTCTGATATTTAGTTTTCCTCATAATGCTCACAGTCGGAGCTGAAAAGTTTAATTCGAGTAGCTGTCTTATATTAGCTACTTAGTCCGAACATTATTGCTCCGCACCCAGTGAACTTTGGAGAATCAAGACACGGCGATCAAAATGAGAGGTAAGATCTTCGGATCACTGCATGACATACAACTATTAGCATGTCGCTATTCTATAAATAGTTTTTAAACATTTATAAAGTATATAAACGTCTGCACGCACATCTTTGAACTGCTTTCCTGTCACATTTGCAGCGCTGGCCACTTGTTACTTTTTAACGCGTTTAAACGCTCTTTAGCGTTCCATTTTTTCAAATGTTACAGTAATTCATAGTAAGATGTAAAAATGTATGTAATTCATGGAATTCTCAAACAGAAACGGCTGGTCGTGTTTTTTGCATGTTTGACGGGTTTGTTTTGTTACGTAATGAGTTTAAAAGCAGCGGAGTGTGTGTTTTTTGTTTTGTTTTTTTATCAAGCACTAATATATCCCCTCAAAATATGCATAATGTATTTGGTGAATAAAATATCTCCATGTGGTGACGCGTACAGTCTTCTAAATCTAAATATTTGTCTAATCGCGACTTGTTGTGGGTTCAGTCTTCGCTCTATGGAGTGGTGACATTGTTGAGTGTGAATTTTGGAGATAGCTCTATCTCTGTGGCGTGTCGGCTGCGTGTTGTTGTTTTCGCAGGGCAGCATGGCCGGCTGTGTGAGCAGCGCTCAAACCTGCTGTTCTACTGACCTAGTTATGTCACTGAGCATTACACAGCATTCACAGTAGGGAACGAAGAGATAGAGCGCGAGGGAGCGAGGGGAGGCGCTTCGCTGGAGTCGTGCAGACCCACGCGGTCTATTGGTGATGATTGACACCGCCGCGCCTTTACCTTCAATAATGAACTTGAGTATGAACTTGAACTTCGAACTTGATGTAGACAATAAACGGCGTTTATTCGAACAGTATCACATAGCCTATTTATGTAACAAATTCACGCGTAACAGTGACTTGCTGTTATTTATTGTAGGCTTATTTATGGAAAATATAAATGCGTTTTACATATAATTAAATTCATAACGTTATTAATTTAATTATATAAGCAATGAATATAAATATACGGCTATATGGAAATATTTATTGTATTGTATGTTTCATAATAAAAATGGTAAATTATGAGTAGTGAGAGCCCCAATACTAATTCTCAGCACCACCTATTATCCATGATTATGATATAATACACAATTTCCACTCTATGATTTCTTTCCTGTCACATAGTGAAATAATTAAAATTGTGGAGCAAGTATTCATTTATTTATTATTAAATGTAATTACATTATCATAAGCACTACAGTAAATCACCTTGAAAATTATGATAATTGATATAACAATGATAAATTATACTAAAAATGACACTATGGACTGTGGCAATAATTGTCCATCACAATGACATGTTTCCAGTTTAGTACCATGGCTAATCATAATCAATTTTCTTTTTAATTTAGCTAGTTATCCAGACTCTTTGTCTGGATGGAAGCTCAATGTGAGGATTTGGCTCTCCCATTTTGTTTGCTCTCTGGACAAATGTTAAAGGCAAGTCGCAGTTGTACGTGTCCGGACATAATGTCGTGAGGTGGGGCTGTGTTTAAATATACACAGCATAGCTCATGTTCACAGAGCAGCTGAGGACAGGAAGGCTGTAGCGGGTGATATATACTATATTGAGAAAAAGCAGGTCTGGACTTTGTCAGGAGTATTTTTTATTAATGTAAATCCTGGGCATTTTGCATGGACTGTTTTGTGTCATCAGCATTCACTCCACTTACGTCCTCTCCATTCTATTAATAATCCTTACATATAGTCAACACAAAATGACGATAATCAAAAACACACGCAGATTAATGCATGCATAAATTAGGCATCAGTGCAATATTTAAAGTGAACATGTATGACCTTGCTGTCATGACGGCCAGACAGCAGAAACCAATAGTGACTTACTGACACACTAACCGACTGTCTTATCAGAAACTATAGAGTAATTCTGTTCTATCTGCGGGAAGTGTAAGGATTTCACTTGGCTTGGGCGATATCCCGGGGATGTGTTATGTAAAATAGGCGAGGTGTTAAATCATTGTTCTTTACTCTGGCCTACATATGCCAACCTCGTGACCAGAAGCCTTTCTGCTCATCACTGTAACAAGACAGGGTAATTCATTTGCGATTAAAAACATGACTTCAGCTCATTACACGCGCTTTAGTCAAATGATGCACAATTGCCTTACATTTAAATGACTTTCAGGCATATGTGTTGTCATTGCAAGACTTTAAAATAGAAGTTTGTGGTTGTTCTTGTGATATTTGTTGGGTCAGTGGCTTTAGTGTTATCCTGAACGATTATGGTTAAAATCAGTTGTGTTCTTCTGCTTAATCTAATCCGCCGTCTTGTGTTATGTCACCAAGTTATACTTTACTGATTAACACAGTTCTCTTTTCAAATCTGATTGCATTACGGCACCTGCACGCAAACACCAATAGCAGTGGCATTTGAACCATTTTTCTGAATTGCTGTGCACGTAAATAATTCCATTCTTCATCTGTCCTTATTTTTTGTTAATTCTCCATTATATCACGCAATTGGCATTTAGAATGTAAGAGACTGTGGAAACTAAAGGATCAAGATCCCTCAATAATGCTAATATGAAACACATTAGTACATTAGGCAGTTTTAGGTCAGGATTCTCATGAAATGCAACAGAAACAGCAAATTTTAGCAGGTTTAGATAAAAAAGCTATTATTATTGAAGTGATAAAGCTATTTGTATTATACATGGAAATTATCAAATTATTGTATATGTGTTTAGACAATAGACAGGTTGTTAAATAGAAAAGCCAATAAACAAACAAAAAAATTAATTAAAAAAATTATTGTATAATTATATAATAATATACAATTATGTAACATTTTTAACATTTTATTTATTTTTTTTATTTTAGGTTTAAATAGAAAGAACATTAAAAATTAACATACAAATACACACATAATTTTATTAATAGTAGTATAATAATACACACACAAATCTTTTGTCAACATTTCAAGATAAACATATTATTTAATATATAAAATGTCATAATAATACCAGTAATCACAATGTGAATATTTGTATAACCTTTATTTTACAGAGTATTTTCTAAACTAAAATGTAAAATTGTCTTGACTAAAATTCCTATGTTCCTATCGAGACCGGTTCCACCTTAACAAAGAGAAGGGAAAGGCCTATTTAAATTACATGCACAGAGGATCCGCCCCCCAGCCGTCCCTCCCCTTTTCACTGAAAAAGTATGTCAGTAGGACAGCGGGTCCACATGGGCTCACAGCCAGGCTGAATAGAGTGACACTCAGAGCCGGCCAATCACAAACACATCTGCCCCAACATAAACCAATAGGCTATCAGAAGTGGCAGGGAGGTAGAACATCTGCATTATTAGACTGAGCAGCCCTGAATGGCGTGTTTGTGGAATGTTTGCAGACGAAGGTTATATAACTCTACACAGAGAGCGGTACGGGAGGGGCACCCAAGGGCTCACAGATTTTTCCATTGCATGCCACAGTGTATCTTGGTCATTGCTTTCAGCTGACAGAGCTAGAAAGACAAAATGGAGGATTTATTTTTTTGCTTACCGATTTTGCAAGGGTTTTTTTTTTTTTTTTTCCAATTCAAACACTACATTTGCCAAAGAAATGGATTACATAATGAACATGTATATAATTAAATATAAATGTTGAAATATATGTTATTGCATAATAATTGTGTAATGAACACAGAGCACATTGTTTGTCTAATAGTTATTTATCATTTTGTCCTTTCAGTTATTAATTAATTTCTTTTTTTATTTAGTTTTTGTCAATAATAAATAATTGTTTGCATATATAAAACATTTTATGTAAAAATGAAAATGTTTTATTACGTATTAATTGTGTTGTCATAAAGCACATACTTTTTAAATAATTCTTTCATTTATTAATTAATTGATTAATTTATTTAGTTTGTGTGTGTGTCAGTAATTAAATACTTATTTACATACTATTTACTGTTAATTAGGAAATATAAGTTTTATGTCTGGCTGTATATGGAAGTGCCTACTCTGTGTTCCACTGATCATATGAGTCGTATCAAGGCCTCTCATAAAGCTGAGACATAATACAACCTTCAGTCTGAAAATCAATCCTCTGGCTATTTCTGTCCCTCATGACATGCAGACCGAGAGAGGTCTCTCTTTGACTGTAATCTTCATTGGTTGATGTTGTATTCTGGTGAATGTCAGAATAGTATTTGGGCGTATGTACTTTCCTGTGTGATTCATGATATGTTTTTGCGGTAACACTTTACAAAAAGGTGTTAGTTAATGTAATAACTGACATGAACAGACAATTAGCAATGCACTTATTACACTACATCTTTGTTAATATTATTTAATGAAAACACAGTTGTTCATTGTTTATTCATGCTTGTTCGCAATCACAACCTGTGATTTTAATAACGCATTATTAAATGCTGAAATTAACATTAACTAAGAAAAACAAATGCTGTAGAAATATTGTTCATTCTTAGTTCATGTTAACTTATGTAATTATCTAATGTATTGTAAAGTGTTACTGTTTTTGCTTTTTTAATGTTTAAAACAATGTTTGCTTGTTTTTATTTTTTTTTTCAGCTCAAATTGAGGTTATACCATGTAAGATCTGTGGCGACAAATCCTCTGGGATTCACTATGGTGTTATTACATGTGAAGGATGCAAGGTGAGAATTCCCGTGTAATGCACTATTTCTATATTATATTTTCTTCTTTTCTTACCGTAGATTCATAGAGCTCCGTTCAACCCACACAAACCAAATGATCCTTTTGTGCTCTGTCCCTTATTATCTTTTATCCCCATGTTTTTGTCCTATTTTCTGGGTCAGTTTATATTACTTTATGTTCGTCATGAAGTGGCAGGGCACACCTATGAAAGCCGCACCTGATCTTAGCCATACTGTACGTTGAGGTAACCATGTTTCTGTTTTGCAGGGTTTTTTCCGACGCAGCCAGCAGAACAATGCCATGTACTCATGTTCACGGCAAAGGAACTGCCTGATAGACCGAACCAACAGGAACCGCTGCCAACACTGTCGTCTGCAGAAGTGCCTGGCGCTCGGCATGAGCCGTGATGGTGAGCACAAGTCTAGCCCACCAGCAGAAACCTGAGGGCTCAAATATACATAGTACAGAATGTGAGGCAGGCTTCACCCTCTTTACCAAGCACTCACACGATGGTTGTTGTAGCCAATCACAGTCATATCTGTTCAGCGCGTGAACACAATTTAAGAATCTGGCAAGAAGATGGCAAGAAACTCCACAACGCTCAAATGTTTTTAAAATGTCAGTACTTAATGTCAGTATGATATTGCGGCCTGTACTTTTGACAACACTAGAACCATTTCAGCTTCTTTATTTAAAGTAGTTTACATGATTATAAATTTTATTTATGGATAGTCTTAAATCTGGACCTAGTGGTCTATGTATTAGATAACAAATATGTTTCTTCTGGTAAGATGATTCACTGTAATAGAATAACAAGTGTACATTTAAAAACCCCGTATTTTGAAGATAAATTAAGAGCATTTTATTTGTACCATAAAATTTAAAAGTATAATATGAATAGTAAATAGTAATAATATAATACTTAATACTCTATAAATAACAGTTTACATGTTTATAGCTAAATATTAAAGGTACACATTCAAAATATATTCATTTATAAAAAAGAAGTATTTGTAAAATCATTGTAAAAAAAAAAAACCTACTTCATTTGTTTTGTGCAAAATATAATATCTCAAATAAATGTCTCATTAATATACAGTACTAATGTAATAAAAAATACAATTCAATCTATAATATAAAAAATTTTTATGCAGTCATTCTAATTGCTGATATGCTGGTTAAGAATTATTTTTTTTACTATTTTATATATATATATATATTAAACATTAAAACAAGTTTAAAATACTTTTTTTTCTGTAGCGGTGAAGTTTGGTCGAATGTCAAAGAAACAGCGGGACAGCCTGTACGCAGAGGTGCAGCGGCACCAGCAGCTGTCTCAGGAGTGCCTGGCCGGTTTGGGTGGAGGACTGGCACCACGTGAACGTGAAGAGACAGGTGAAGACAGCACACACAGCCGGCCGTACAGCAGCAGAGGCTCCAGCTCTACCCTCAGTGACCTGGACGACATCGCCACTCTGCCGGACGGTTTGCTGTTTGACCTGCCGCTCACCCCAGAGGAGGCAAGCGAGTACTGCACTCTGGAGATGCTCGGGGGCAGTGGAGGGTCCGGGAGTGCCGGAAGTGGAAGTTCGTCCAATCAGAGCTCTCCAGAGCCCAGCGCTGTAGATTTGGGAGAAGCAGGGTGGGTGAAGCATGAGTATATCCTGCCTGAAAACAGTCTTCTTACGCACCCTCTCCTGGGATCTCTACCAGATAACTGCTCTCTACATGACATAGGTGAGCTGTCTATAAAAAATAAAAGAAATTTCATCATTGTTTTAATAACAATTTCCATCAGAAATGCTTGTTACAATGAAAAGAGAAAATGATTTATGAAAAACGAGACAAAAGATACAGCGAGGGAGAGATTTAGTAACATTACTTAAAAATATTTACACATGCACACACATACACACGTGTATATAGACATTTTGTTATATAATGTTTAATTATGTAAGTTTATAATGCGTTTTTTATGCAATCTATCTTAGTAATAGACACACATATATTTTATAGTTCATATAAAATCTATATTTCATTTTAATGTAATTGATTTTATATATATGTCCAGTATTGATTTTAATTTGCCCATATAATCAGTCCATTTATCCATTTACGATATATTTATGTCTGAATGAACACATTATGAGGGAAAATGTGTTAATGTATTGAATTTCTGTTCAGAGCGAATCACTCAAAATGTGGTGAAGTCTCACCTGGAGACATGTCAGTACAGCGTAGAAGAGATGAAAAAACGAACCTGGAACCTCTACACACCTGAAGAAACCCGCAGCTTTCAGCTCAAGGTACAATATTGTCATATTACATGATGTATGCCATTATCATTTTAGACAAATGCATAAATAGATGGTCAATCTTCTGACCATGCTTGCTGATTTGTGTCTCTTTCTTAACGGATGTATTAATAATCTCTCTGCAATCAGTCTGCAGAGTGGATGTGGCAGCAGTGCGCCCTGCACATTACAAATGCCATCCAGTACGTCGTGGAGTTTGCCAAGCGCATCTCTGGATTCATGGACCTCTGCCAGAATGACCAGATCATCCTGCTCAAAGCAGGTCAGTGCTGCCTTTGTCTCACACGGATTACAGATGACTAATCCCAGATTATACAACAGATTTCTCACTCGCATCACCTTATCCACTCACTGCCATGGTGTGGCATTTCTGGCGTGGCCCTGGGCAGCCGTTCAGTCTCGTTCAATAATAGTTTAATCACATTTAGTAATGTTCTAACACCATTCGAGAACACACTTGGTTTCTTTAGTGTTATTGTTTATTTTACAGCTAAAATACTCAGAGAGCAGAAATCGAAACACTTTTTAAATAAAAGATTTTGTATTTGACTTTTATTGCTTACAATTTTGACTTTTTTGTGAATTGTGAATTATGGAATCATAATTGCATGCAAGGAATTAAATTAAGGCTTTCTTCTCAGAATTGTGAGTTAACATCATGTGAATGTGACTTGTTAAACTGGATTGTTGGTGGTTACATAAATTAAATCCAGTAAAAAAAAGCACAACTGTTTTGTGAAACTATGTTAAGCTTGAATCTTGCACTAACGTTTGTCTCCTCTTGTGTTTGTTTCTCCAACATTCTGTCTACTTCTACTTTGTCTTTGGACTTACCGTATTTAAAAAAAAATATCTTCACTAAACAAAACCTGTTTTTCTGAATGTCATTTAAAATGACATTTTAACCATTGATCTCGTGTTTGATATTCCCATATTATAAATTAAAAATTAAATATTTTTTTTCTTTGTATTTTTGCACGGTGGAGCATGCTTCCCTCTCCCCTGCACTCTTTTTTTTTTTGCCTCTCTCTCTCTATTACTGTTCCAGGATGTCTGGAAATCCTGCTGATCCGAATGTGCCGTGCTTACAACTCTTCAAACAACACAATGTTTTTTGATGGCAAGTTTGCAAGTCCTCAGCTCTTCAAAGCCCTCGGTGAGTATCTGGATATGTACAGAATCAGATGTATTTAAGTAAAGTACCCATCTCAGTTCACCTAGATGTAATCAATGAATTCAGAATAAGATGCTGCTAACCTATTTTGACTTATTTATGCTACTAAGACTGTTTAACACAAATTTGTATTGCAAATGCAAAATAGCATTTCATGTAGGGCTGGGTGATATATATCAGACGATTTATTATGCGCATCTCGTCAGTAAAGCCAGTTCTTTGATTAGCGGTAAATCTCCATCAGCTGTTTTCAAATGCAGCGCCAGCTTATGAACAGAGCAGTAGATCACTGACAAGCTACGCATTGAGTTTTGCGGGTGATTCAATGGCGTAGCTTCTCAGTGACCTACGGCTTTGTTTATGTTTTTGAAAACAGCTGATGGAGATTTACCGCTAATCAAAGAACCGGCTTTACTGACGAGATTCGCTTAATATATCATTCAATATATATCGCCCAGCCCTACTTTCATGGTAGAATATGCTATATAGAACATGCAAGGAAGATTAAGTAGTGAAGTAAAAAGTAGAAGCAAACGGTTGTTTAAAATTTATGCAATTATATAAAGTAAAAAAATAGTAGACGGTATTAAATACTCTAGTATTCCACTTTAGACGCATTCTCTTTTACCATGTAATGCAAAACACCAGCAGCCTCTTAAGAGCAAGAGCAGAGGCGTCATGAATCAATAAGCCACAAGAGCTAATGGGTTTTTAACCCAGTTAGTGAATACAAGCGATGCTCGTGTGAGTAATAGCTCATTGAAGTTAAATGGAAGCATTGCAGAAAGCACTCTAGGTGCATAATATATCAAATAAAAACCTTTATTCTTGGACTACGTTTGTACAATGATTTGCAGATTATACCACTTTTTTATAAATTTGAAAGATTGAAAGATTTTCTGAATGCATGTTATCCGTGCAAGTAAATTTTTATTTAGTGTTTTATTTATCATAATGTCAAATAGCATAACTGCATCTTCTAAAAATGACAGACTTGTGTTTGGTGATGTAAGCATGAATTCTCCAGTCATTTAGTCTGCTTAAACTTCATCTACCTTGTTCATCCTCATGTTCAATATCCAATCGGTGGACAAAACATAGAATAAAGTCTCTGTGCTGTTTCTGTTTTGATAATCCATTATACAGAATGTTAAGGAAGAAAAGAACTGTTAAATTTTAAATGCAGCATTCAGGTTATTATAAAATAAATAGAGGCCTGTGATATTCATGATAAAGCAAAGCTTGCTTTCCTTAACTGCCTAAATCTCACAAATTGCCTAAAGCTTTGTACCTGGAACATCTTGTAATTTCCTTTAGAATCTTGGAAACTAATAGATCCATTAAATCATTTCATGCTAAATCAAAAGAGGGTTCTGGGCAAATTATGGCCCTCGATTGAAATGCAATTTGTTTCTTCATCTTCAGCATAGTAATCAGTATGTGTTTGTAGGGTGTGATGACCTGGTGAACGCCGTCTTTGAATTGGCTAAAAGTCTGAGCCGTCTTCAGTTGAGTGATGAGGAAATGGCTTTATTCAGCGCTGCAATCCTGCTGGCTCCAGGTGAGACTCTCTCACACAAGTCTGCTACCAGTTTCCTGAAGCAAAGGTTTATTAGACTGGGTTTATGTTCTCTTGGAAAAAGAAATGTGTGCCAGGGTCAAACTGGACCACAACAATAAAAGGATACACATTCTCACAGTTTGAAACCTCTGCTCTGTTTTTTTCAGATCGGCCATGGTTGACAGAGTCTCAGCAGGTGCAGAAGCTCCAGGAGAAGGTTTACGTGGCTCTTCAGCACAGCCTGCACATGAACGGAGCCACTACTGAAAAACTGGATAAGGTGAGGAATCTGTTTGACTTAATCTTTACAAAAACTAGATCTGCACAAAATTCTGACCCAGAAAGCAAGCGAAATTATGCACTAGGTTATGTATAAATACAAAAAAAAGACATATTTTAGTGGTTAATAGATGAGCAAACTACAGTATATTGTAGGATTTGAAATCAGCCACTGAATTTAATATAATAAAGTTGTGTGTATATTTATGTATATATAGAAAATATATAATATACACACTACCGTTCAAAAATTTGGGTTAGTAAGATATTTAATGGTTTTTAAAGATGTTTCTTCTGCTCATCAAGGCCACATTTATTAGATTAAAAATCCAGAAAAAAACTGTAATGTGAAATATTATTTCAATTTAAAATAACTGTTTTCTGTGTGAATATATTTTCAAATGTAATTTATTCCTGTGATACTAAGCATCATTACTCCAGTCCTCAGTGTCACTTTCAGACCTTTCAGAAATCATTATAATATGCTGATTTTTTTTTAATTATCAGTGTTGGAAACATTTTAACATTTTAAACCCAAATAAGAGGCTTTTAAAACTGAGCACTTCATAATTCAAATTGTCACAATTTGCAAAAATATACATTGCTGTTTTTTAAGAATTTATTACTTTTTAGCAAGTTTACATTAAATTAAAACAATTTACAGTAAATACTGATTTGTTACCATCTATCAATCTGTCAATCTAAAAAAAAAAAACAGTTGTCAAAACTGATGATAAGATAGAATTTTTTATTAAAGTGTCAAATCAACATATTAGAATGATTTCTGAAGGATCACATGATCCTGAAGATTGGAGTAATGATGCTGAAAATGATTTAATCACAGGAATGAATTGCATTAAAATATATATTGTTTGCATATTGAATTGCATATAAAAAATATACAAAAAGAAAACATTAGAAAATGGAAACAATTTAAGTTTTAAATTGTGATAATATTTCTCAGTGTCACAGTTGTTTTTGTTTTGTTTAAGAAATAAAGACTAATTGACCCCACTTTTGTACAGTTGTGTAATTTGTGTTTTAAGTTGCAAAAAACATGTGTTTATGCACTAGTTCAAAGGTCAGGCTTATCCAGTAGTTTTAGTTCATTGTTGTGAAGTATCTGATCTGTGTGTTCACAGATGGTGTCCAAACTACCACAGATGAAGTCCATCTGTAACCTGCATATTGACAAGCTGGAGTTCTTCCGCCTGGTTCACCCGGAGACAGCCTACAGCTTCCCGCCTCTGTACAGGGAAGTGTTTGGCAGCGAGATCAATTTCCCTGACTCCACCAACAGTTAGAGAGCGGGAGAAAGAGGGAGATAGTGAGGGAGAGAATGACAGAGAGTGTGTCGAGGAAATCACGAGTGAGTGTTAAAGCAAGAGAGGCGTTTCACTGTTAGCCTACAGTACATATACACACTACAAACGTACACAATTAATCTGCTGCAAACATGCTCATACACAAACATGGGGGCTAACAAACTTTCAGATTCGACAACTCTCAAAACGTATTTGTATAGGGATTATTCCTGGAGTTGTGCTCTCAGATCTCTTTTTATTTTATGGAAACACTCCGAAATTATTGTACAGATGTATGCTTGCAAAGGCCCTTCGTCCCAACTTGTAGATGTCTAAGCATGCCACAGTTCCTTCTGCATCTGTACACAGAGATATTTAAAGGAGTTTTATAAGAGGTTTTATCATTTTAATAATTTTACAGGATCAAACTCTCTTCCACACAAACGTTCAGGAGAGCACAACACTTTATAATAAAGCGAATAGGACATACTAGATGACGTCACCTGTCCTTCGCCTCTGAATCACTCTTTAAGCACTACTATCGCTTTTTTTCCCTCTCTCTCCACTCATTTTATCACCCTCAGACAAATCATGAATGTATCCCAAAAGCACTTCTTTTGATTTGAGACCGAATGTACACAATGCACTTTTGGTCTTGCGTTATGCTTTATGAGACTTTGACAATCCACTCAAAAAAAAAAAAAGTGCCCAGACTGTTTGTTTAAAAATAAGGGGACCAATGTTAACAATGCTAGGTTAAAGGAATGTTCTACATTAAATACAAGTTAAGCTTGTTTCAAAGTTGAAAAAAATAAAAAGTGTTTAATTTAATGAAAATAATCGTTATCAATATAATATATATATATATATAAACTTCATCTCAGTTTTTGAAACCGCACAAACAAGTATTGACAGGAATGCACTTACAGTGGAAGTCTATAGGGCAGCTGTAAAGTTACAGTACTTAACTGTATCTAATAGCATCTGAGTTTACCTTGTATTTAACCTTGAATTTTTCTTTAAACTTTTTAAACAAAGCAGAAATTCATAAGTGTGCTAAACTCTTCTAATGTGCAATAGAAGTCATGGTCAAATGTTTGTGAACGCCTTTTGTTACAGTAATGCAACAGCAACCATGAAATCCTCATTTTAACAGTTATTTGATCACATACCTCATATTCAGCAGAATTTGACACGTTTAGTGCAGTATTAGACTCTAGTTATAGTAAAAACATTTGAGTAGAACAGCACTTAACAGAACACATTATTATATTCAAAACAGAAAAGAGTCTTATATATTGGAGGGTTTGCAAACTTTGGCATGACTGTAAATAACAGTGCATTAGTGCCCGTCCAGTTTTTACAGCAGTGGTGGTTTCGGAAGTGTTCTCTGTGCATTTTATTTTCCCTCGTAGAGATTTTAAAACAGGTTTTGTTAAGCATTACAAGCCAAGAACAAAACCAACCAGCAATGACAAGAAATTAGAGTTTTTAAGTTGAAGCAAAGATTTTTTTTAAATATAGATTATATTTTGTAGTTCCCTTCAAGTTCTTTTATGGAGGTTTGCGGGATGTCAGTACAGCGTAAACAAAGTCCACTGTTAAACATTGCTGTTTCAAAAATAATGTGAAAAAGATGGCTTCACCAAAGTATAAACCATCAGTTAACAACCTCAGAGTTCCTTAAAAAAATAAATAATAATAATTATTATAATTAGATTTTGCTTCCGGAACCAGACTATTGCAAGACTAAATGCAAGATTTGACACCCACACATGCTCTTGTTTGCTCAGGCACATTTTGACAGTGTTTGGTGCTGCACCTTACTTTTTTTTTCTTTGTTATCATTTTAATGCAATGAGAAACCTCAGTCCCACGTCCCCTTCCCTTGTCAATGCCACTTTAGAATATAAACAACAAAAAAAAGTTAAATGTTCATTTAATTTATATGGACGTTTCTAAAAGATTATTTTGAATAGGAATGTAAATAAATTAGTATATTTAGTTTTAGAAAAGAGAAAGAAAGGTGGAGAAGGATGAGAGACGTTGTTAAAGAAACAAAGGACTTTCATTAGCCGGCGTTTGAGTTCCTCCAGTTTGTGCTTGGGAATACCAGACTTAAAACATGAACTGGCATGGATTTTGTTCTGGAGCTGCCCTCCATAAGTGATCTGGAAGGAACACTTAACAGGAGATGGACAGTTATTCTGAGCCAGCCTGGATGGCTTTCAACAGCTCGTTCTCTGGGACACACACAGAGCTGGGGGCAACCTTGATGACCCCAGCCTGATGTTATGAGACACTTCCTACAATAGGATCGCCTGCCTGGTGGACTTCACACGCTAAAGCATTGTTTTCACGAACAAGAAGAAGATTCAAAAGCTTAATCCAGCAGGTTTCGGGTACACATGCATCTTGAGGCCAGTGTGGTTTCTGTTGTATTATTTTGTAAATTGTTGATTGCATCACCTTTTGTCCATTTCTGTGGCTCAGATCGCATCCTTCCATTCTATTTTTCTGTACTCTTTCACCAAAACCAAAATTTTACAGAGTTCTCTACTATCGAGGCTAACTATTGTTTATAGTACTATGTATAATACACAACTGGTTAAGAAGATTCATATGAACGAATGAGCTTGTATTCTGTATGAGAGATCAAATGTGGTGTTGTGTATCAATTTTCTTTTTTTTTTTTTTTAAACGAACGAAAAGAACTCTGTCTGCCGTTGTTATAGAAAGAGAAGTATGAGAATTCTGTCTGTGTATTGTATTTTTAAATGTGTTGTTTTGACAATCCCCACCTCTAGGCCTTTGATGCATGCCTTCCTGTAAAGACGAAGTGTTTGTCTCATTCAGTCACCCTGTAAAGCAATGTCTGTGGTTTCATGTTTATTTCCTTTTCGTAGAAGAAATGTTTTTGCTCTGTGTGTTTCACACAAAAAAGATTTATTCTCAGGGAGATGGCTGGTCTCTGTCTCACCAGTATCCTCTGCCGACTACACACACACACACACAAACACACACATTATGCACACAAACACTCTTTGCACCGAATAGGAGACCCGTATTCTTGATCACTGTGTCCTGTAGCTATATTTAAATATATATATTTTTTGTGAATGTCAATCACAAAGTGTCAAAGACCTTTCCTCTTTCTGCTAATGTACTATTGCAGGTTTTTTTTCAGCCTGAATTATAAGACACAGAATATGACTAAATGAAATAAAAAAATAAAGATGGATTTTATTCTTGAAAAACAAAATGTTGTTGCTTGTGATTTGTATACTTCTACTTCAAATAAATGCTTTTGTTAGGGTTTTATATATATGTGGATTTCAATGAGTTGATGCTTTATTGAAAACATAACAAACACAGGTAGATGAATCTTAACCCGGAAGCTGGAGAGTTTGTGTCTCTGCAAGCAACGCGACGCACTCAATCTGCCAATCAGATCAGATAGTTACGCCTCTTTATTTCTTCTACTGCCACATTTACATAACAAAATACATGCAACAATATACTGTACGTCATATACATACATTACAAAATTACATAAATTGACAATATTACAAAGTTACATAACTTAAAAGAACGTCACATGTTTAGCGCGGTAAGCTTTCGGAACTACAATGCGAGCGTTGAAATCCTGACGTTGCAACCATTCGACCAATCAGAACTCCCCTATTATACGCGACGCGTGTGTGGAAGCGTTCTAGTTGCGTCGCGTCAGAGTAGATGGGGTGTGACGTGCACACTGCAGGTTGAAACTCTGGCCGATCAGGAAGAAGAGATTACGAGAGTTTTTTCACAGCTCTGTGGAAGCGTATAGCTTTGTTTTTCAAATACCGGGTGAATTAAATTAAATCTTAATTTGTTAAAGCGAAGAGATCCGACGCAAAGATGTCTGTTGCCGGACTAAAGAAACAGTTTTACAAAGCGAGTCAGGTAAGTGTTTCCACGTCAGCTGGTACACGAGCGTAAACTTACCGACTAGACACAACAATAAACAAATAATATAACGTTACCGTAAGTTATGAAGAAACATTTATTGTGTCAGTTCCAAGTTTTTTTTTGTTTTTTTTTTTATCTGGGGTCTCCTCTGCTCTGGTAAAGTAAAAGTTAAAACATGGCTGTGTTTCAAAATGTAGTAAGTGCAAAGTCTTGTTATACAGCATAAAAATACAGATGAGTCACACAATAATGTGTTTTGCCAGCCATATACTGCAAGCATCAATACACTTTGAGTAAACCAAGCTCATATTTTTCCAAATCAAGTCTATAAAGTTAGATGTATGAATATTTCCTGTAAAGATTTTCATAGCCAAGTACACATAGGACACTATTAAAGTGTTAACAGGTTGTTTTAATGCAGAATCATGACTTTGCATTGCAACACATTTCTTCCACCACAGTGACCAACATGCGGTTAACTTTTCAGATGAAATTGAAACGTATATGGGTTTTGAGCAGGAAATGCATACATTGTATTGACAGAATACTGTTTATCAGCAGATGATGCATAGTCCATTTAATATGCAGAGAAAATGTATTCATCCTTTGAACTGTAAGAACATGTCCAGGTTACAGCTGAAGAAAAATATGAGAATTATGATTTTGCAAAAACAAAATGAAGCCTATTTTTAGGGCATTGTTTTGCAATGTGATATTGTTCTCATGATAATTGTGCACATTTCCCTCTCAAATTCTCTTTACTGTAATGCAAAAATTGCATCCTCATTTCCATCATGAACATTTTATATGACATCTTTTTGTTTGTTTTTGTTACAAAATACTGGAGTACAATGATTTACTTAATTATGCTTAAAATTGATGCTTAACAATACTCAATTGTACCATTGTATTTATTATTTTTACCATTTAATTAGTAGTTAAACATTAGCAATCAATATGTAATGAGTTGTAGAAAGTTGAGTTATGTTCTATTCCTGCTGCATTTTATTTTGTGGACGGAGCAACCGATTTTCAGACATTTGTGAGGCATGTGTACTGGTTAAATCTCAAGCCAGGCAGATAAAGAAAGTGATTTTGAATGAGTTTCTTAGATAGTCTGTTGTTTTCAGCTGGATTAGTTTTTAATCCGTGTCCTCTACTTCAACGTAGTCATGCATGGAATCAGAGAGAGAGGCCTGTTTATCAAACACAGAACAGACTTTTGCACATGCAATTTCAGATATTCATTTGAAGTTTTTGGCATCAGCCAGTAAAACATTCCTTTACCTGCTTAAGCAAAACAAGTCTGACGTGCACCGACATGTTGCAGAAGAATCAGGACAAGTATATTAGGATGGGTCTTGCAGTCCACAAGCTTCATTAACACCTGCAGGGCGAAAATGCAGAACTTCCTGATGTTCATAGTTGCTAAAAATGTCATTAGTTCACCATTTTTTTTTTTGCGCCTGTCTTTACAGAGAGCATGTTTTATCTTTATCTTATGTCATTGCTTGACGTTGAAAATGATTATATTGTCTGTTTATTTAAAGCATATCAAACATGCTTACAAGTTATTTGTGGTAAGCTGAATTTTTCAGACAAAAACATGCATAAAGATTCTATTAAAAGTAGACTCACAGTTATATATTATAACCCTAACCATAACAGTAACTTTCTACATGACAACAACTACATGTCAACTAGCAGTCATTAGAGTATTAGTAGACTGTCTGCTTAATGTCATCTAACACTTTATTTTGATGAGTCCACAACATATTGCATACTGACTATCGGAAACCTTTCAGGTATACATCAACTTATTCTACTAAACCTAACAGTCTCCTCAGAGAGTTAGTAGACATGAATACATGAGAATTAGTTGACATGTAGTTATAAAGGTACTTATAGTTAGTAGAATGTCTAAATGGACTATCGAAATAAAGTTAAATTTGATGTAAATGTACTCACGCTCAGGCCAATGTAATCAAAACAATCCTCAGCAGTGAATGGGTGCCGTCAGAATGAAAAAAAAAAAAAAATCACAAAATTTTTCACATGACTCCAGTCAATCTTGTCAAGTGAAAAGTAGAGCTGTCAAACGATTAATCACGATTAATCGTATCCAAAATAAAAGTTTTTCTTTACATAATATATTTGTACATACTGTGTATATTTATTAAGTATATTTAAATACAAACACATGCATGTATATATATATAATGAAAATATGTTATGTTTACATATTAAATATATTTAGATATAATATCAAATATAATAAAATAAATATATAAATGTAAATACTTTCAAAATATATACTGTACATGTGTGTTTTAATATAAACAGAATAAATAAACACAGCATAAACGCATATATTATGTAAAGAAAAACTTTTATTTGGGATGCGATTAATCGTTTGACAGCTCTAGTGAAAAGCTGCCTATTTATAAGAAATAAGTCCATCTTTAAGAAATATCACGTCAAACTGTATTTACAAGTGAAAACCATACAAAACAGTTCTAAACAAAGATGTGGGTTTTGATGTGAGAGGATAACTAACACTGGAGGAAGCATTATAGTCAGTTTTGTTTTTGTGCTTTGGCTAGAAGCAAGTTAAAACCTCTTAATGATGGATTTGTTACTTAAAAACACAGCTTTTCGCTTCACAAGATCAACAGCCACATATGTCATCAACAGACATTTACAAAACTGTGCAGTCCTTTGTGTTTGCCACTCGTGTTACAGTCTCGCTTTCTTACTGTTTTTAGAAACAAACTAGATATCACATTATCATGATGTCATGCTAGCCTTGAAAGAGGCTAGCATGACATCTTTGCCTTTCGTGTTAACAATCAGAAATATTTACAGGTGTGTGAGGATTTTACTGTTTGTCTAGTCGTCAAACTGGATTCCTGTTCACAGCATGCATGCCTAACAAATAGACAGTTTTCATTCAGGCTATTTCCCTCCCTTCCTCCTCATTTTCTTTTTCACCTGCATGCTCTGTTTTTTGGCTCTAGGTGGCAATTACGCTTATGGGCTGACAAGCAGGTTTTCTTTTTTCTTTTTTTGAGAAGTATACCCAGCAGCATCTCTTGCATTGTTAACTTTTTTCACAGTATCTTTGAACTGAACTGTGTTTCCATGCAGGCACTTATATTGTGTATTACCTAGCGTGTAAAAGTGATGCCTTTGTTCCTGCACGCTAGAATCTAAGTTGTTAGATTTGCTGTAGGGCAGAGATAATTATGCAAATTGAAAAGTATACGACTTCCCGTTTTTATCGAATCATGCAACATGCTGAAAATGTTTGTGGCTGTAATATGGGCCACTTATTATTTTTTTTTTTATATATATTTTTTGTTGTTTTAAATGTAAAACAAAACAAAGTTCACAATGAAGCTCTGAAATCTCAAAATCAAATATTAAACACACATTCTATAGAACACAGAAAATGTAGTATGTCATTATAAAATGGCATTATTGCAATTAATCAGGATTTGGTCTCAAACTGCCAATGTTTGCGTATACAGAGTTATACATATGACAATGTGTATACAGTTCTGATTTCTTTGAATGCAATTTTAAGATGAGAGCCATAAAATGAGATGGCTGCTTTCTGGAACTGTATTTAATTTGGCATATTATAGAAATGTGATCTGTGTGATCAGTATCTGTGTCCACACCTCCATCTGAATCATATTAGCGACTCGGGACTATACAATAGAGCCACTGTATGAAGTGTTGTCAGTCAAACACACATGTATACGTGTCTCTCTCTGAAGACTGGGTGTGTGTTTCGGACCGATTAAGCTCAATGTTTGGTCAGTGTGAGAGAAAGTAAAGGGGCTGTGAAAATCTGTAGTGCAGCCTTCAGAAGTTAAATTGTTTTACTCAAGCCTTTAACACTAACTTGCAGCTTTTAGTCTTATTTGTAATCTTGCTTCCAGTGTTTTCTGCTAAAATTAACTCGAAAGCACATCTTTGCATTCTGATACTTTCATTATTGTTAACGCAATGATGATGACCTAAGACATTATAGTGTAATTATAAGCCTGATGCCACCAAGGCTGTGCTGTGTGGTTTGTTTACATATTTTCCTTTGGGATGATCTTGATAAACACAGTCAGCATGTATGGGGTATTGTATTCCAGTAAACAGGAAGGCTTTTGTGTGTGTTTGAAGAGAGTTCAGCTCATAAAGGAGAAGTGCTTTTTGTGTGAAACTGAGTGAAAGCATTTGTGCTGCCCATACAGGAAGTATCAGTCCATCCAAGGATATTTTGCGGAAAAATATTTAGCGCTACAAATTTTTACCGATATAGCTATAATTCAAATTATCGATAGAATTTTTTTAAATGTTGACACTGTATTTTTCCTTTTTAACTTTAGCATTTTATTTTTGAAATATTCATTTATTGGCCAATATAAATGCCGATACAGATAGTTTGGAAAATGCCTAATATCGACCTGTCGATAAATTGGTTCGGGCTCTAGTAAAAAGATGAGTTACCTCTCAAACATAAATATCTTAATTTGATGTTTCTTTTTTTTACTTTGAAAGTTAAAATGTATTAGGCCTAATTTTATTCTGGATATTATAGTCAAGTTAGTAGTTTAATGTTAAACTGCGTGCGGCGCCGGCAGGATCACTTGATGTTTTTTTTTTTTCCCCTTATAAAAGTGGAAACAGCTTACTATATTTGTTCAAGAAGACGACATTATTCAAAACTATTCTGAATATTTATTTTATTTGTGTACAATCACAATAAAAACTAAAAAACTCTTGCCGCATCACAAGAATTATCTGAAATTCTGCATATTTATTACATATAAATTCTGCTACTTGTTGCGTTTTTATTTATTTACAAATATATATTTGGCATATGGACCTTTTTTTCTTTTATAGCTTATGTTTTTCTGTTCACACAAGCTCTGTGCGTGATGTGAATCCTCACGTTCTGATGTTTATGCTGCTTTTTGCACATATAAAATCAATCCCTGGAATTTAAGGCTGGAATACACTACACGACTTTTAAAATCTGAACAGATTTTTAAAACACTAGGCATCATACACTTACAGAGTGACAAAGGAAAACTGAGCATCATACACTGCAAGAGCAAGGATCAGACACTACCAGACTTTAATAGTTGTTCCGATCACAACAAACTGATGAGAAACATGCACCTTGTTGCTAGGAGATACACAACAAATAAAAAATATCAAACATGTTTGATTTCCTCAACTGGATAGAATCAATGTCTGAAGCAAAAAAAATGTCTATGACAAAAATACACTACCCGATTTTCTGTGGAATCTGTCAGCTTCAATCTGCAGACTGGCTCTGACTTTCCTCAACTAGCGTCAACTTGTTCAGACTGGAAAATTGGGGCAAAAAATTGCGTAGTGTTTTCCACAAATTCCACAGATAATCGGGTAGTGTATTATGGTCATGGACATTTTTTTTATCTGCTCATGAATAGCCTTATGAAATAGACTATTGCTTGTATCTAAATAGTCTATAACAAAGTACAAAAACATGAAAACTCATTAAAGTTGTTATATTTACAGTATGTAGGCCTACCTATATAATTTAATAATGGGCAGAACAGACTATTTGTATGATGTCGCAATAGGTGAAATAATGAATAGAAAATTTTTTTGCGATACACCAAAACTTAAGCGACAATTCGTTTTTTTTAGGGATGACATCATCATGCACACCATTTTAACTGTAAAATGCCAAATTTCGCAAACATTTTTTTCCAAATATTTGTAAAATAATCTTTGTTGATAACAAAACTGCATGGACACTAGGCTATTGACGAACAACAGGAAGAGCTCTACAGAGGCCCCTAGGGTCCATTCCTGACTCTAATTTTTTCTTTGAAGTTTTTTTTTTCTCATCCACACACAAGGGCTAAGGAGAAGTGTGCTTTTAAAGTGATTGGACTTTTGGTCAATAGAACTCTTTTGATGTGGCCTAAGAAGAAGCACTATAAATTAGTTATAAAATCACCTTGCCAACCACCTACAACACCCTAGTGACTTATGTGAGTTTTACATAAGAAAATGGCATTAATATTTTGTATAAGTTTTCATCTCTTTATTTATTCAAAAATAAAAAATAGTGAAGATTGTATGAAATAGAAAATAGTATATACTATGTAGAGAACGGGAATGAACGTGGGAAATGTTGAATCTGCAACACCCACACGAGCACCATAGCACAATGTATCATGATTATTCCATTAATAAATAAACTTTAAATTAACTGAACAACTAAACAACATTAACTGGAGAAAAAAAAAATATATATATATATATATATATATTTGGGGCGAGACGGGAAGATGGCGGACTTCGAGCCGTAGTGATTTGAACCCTAGCGAGGGCAGATCTCGGCGTCTGGCTCGGCCCCTTCGTGCCCCCCGTGCTAGAAGGCGCGAGAGCAGGTGGAGAAGGGGCGGAGGAGGGATGCACGAAAGGCGAGAAGCGTAGAAGGAAGGAAATGGGTTTATTTATAGTAGGTAGGGCAGGTGAGATGAGGAGATTGATTAGGTAATGCGGAGCCGGCTGTGGTTAATTCGTATATGCTCCTCTCGAAACACGTTATTTGCAAAACGTCACTTTCATTCCTTCTCTACCCCCATCGTATGTACATAGAAGGTTCTTATGTGATTGCACTCAAAAAAGGTCAACAAATTAAAACCCATTTTAAGCTCTTCACATGCCATACATTATTGCCTTTCCCCACTTGCTCTTTAATGTGAACTGAAAGTGCAGCAGGCAGATGAAAAGCCTGAGGCTTCAACATAAGAGATGCCTGTCTCTTTGACTTTGCATTTGTAAACCAATGAAGGTTTCTTGTATTCTAGTACTTCATGGTGCAAACTCCCTAATTTGTCAAAAAAGTGTTTTTTATAAGACTTGTTGCACATTGAAGGATGATCGCTCTTGTCAGCTTTCAGTTCTAAAGATCCAAAACCTTCTCTCTAAGGGTTGGAAAACGGCATTAGCTCTGTCAAAAAAAACAAGAACTACATTATGCCTATGTAAAGTTCTTGTACTTATAGAAGTACCGACGTGTGTGTGTGTGTGTGTTTCAGATGATGAGTGAGAAGGTTGGAGGTGCGGAAGGAACCAAACTGGATGAGGACTTCAAAGACCTTGAGAGGGTAACAGGTTTTTAACATTCATTTTGTAATGTTAGTGTTCAAGTTGTCCTAATTACAATTTAAACTTCTTTTTGTCTACTTACTGAAAGAAATTCACCCATAGAATTGACCAGAAACATCCTCTACACAAACACAAAGATGGGAAAGACTGGTCAAAACAAATTCATTGTGACAAAAATTAATTGGCAAATAATTGGATAGAATATGAACTATATCTGCTTTAGCTTGGCACTAACTGAAATGAAGTCACAAAATTGCTCATTGATGTTCAGATAATTGTTGGTAATAGATGATAAGGCTTTATAATTAGTTTATTTGAATGTGTATCTAACATGTTATGTTCTTAAATCACTTTTTTGTTGTTTAACTGCATCATGTTGACAAGACTAGCTCTAGTAGTTCTTGAGTTTAGATTGGACTAAAAAAAGTGGTTAATATTACTTCCACCCAACTTACGTCAGCAATGTGTAACCCGGACGTTCCTCCACCTAGAGAAATAACCCCACCACAACATGACTACTCGTACAACTTTATAGCTAATAACTGACATTTTATTACACGATTCCAGTAGGAGCCTTAACGTTAATAAAAGCTTCACTTTTCTGTTTTAAAAACCTTATTTGCATTATTTTCTGTGGTAAACCACAGCAGGCCACAGACAAACATAGAACATTACTTTTACTTGGTATCAGTCAGCTTCCTGAACCGTTGTTGTTTTAGTAGGTGTGACCGGTGCTGATTGTTTCAGGTCTGTCTGTGAGAGCTGTAGATGAGCGATTAATGAGCCCCTTCTGTTCACAGTATTATGTAAAGAAACTCACCTTTTCTATGGCTTTTGTGCTTAACAGAAGGCTGACATCACCAGCAAAGCCATATCAGATGTGCTCTGCAAAACTACTGAATACCTGCAGCCAAACCCAGGTGAAAGCATGTAATAAATATTTCCCTATGTGCTGCATTTCAATTCATATGCAGTATACAACTTTTAATAATTGCATTACATCACCTGTTCACCTATGGATCCTCTGCAGTGAATGGGTGCCGTCAGAAGTCCAGAGTCAAAACTGATAAAAATATCACCATAATCCACACCACTCCAGTATATCCTTTAACATCTTAAGTGAAAAGGTTGAACATTTAAGATGCGTTTAAATATAAGTCACTGGTTTCTGATGGCACCTGTTCATTGCGAAAGATGCATTTCTCAAACTCGTCTACATCTTGGGTAGCTTGATTTGTATTATTTATTTTGTTTAATTTTTTTATTCCTGCAGTTGACCTTAAAAATGTAGACTTTAATATTTTAGTTATTTTGTTTAAGTAAATGCATCATGATTTAATTATGTTTAGAGATTTATTCAAGGCACATTAAGTTTTCGCCACTAGAGGTCGCATTTTCAAAACAATAACAGGCGTTCAAGGACGAAGCATGGAGCATTGGGAGATGTCGTTTTCACAAATCATATTCACGGATGAAAAGCTAATTTATGTCTGTTTAATCACCTAACCACCTGTACATGATATTACTTACACAATGAATAATATATATTTTCTTGCACAATAAATAACTATCACTCCTGCATTTGTCCACACATGTTTCCATAGTATTCAAAGGCGGTAGGGCAGATATTGCGTCATTTATAGTTGATACTACAACTACACGAAATATATAACACTACCTAACACTAACAAGTGGTTTTTGGATATTGTATAACAAAAATCATACATGTTGTGCCTTTAAGAAAAAGTTATTATTTTTTTTTGTAGTGTATATTTCTTTATTCATCTGTCTGCCTGTTTTGTACTGCAGCATCAAGAGCGAGGCTGACCATGGTGAACACCATGTCTAAAATGCGCGGGCAGGTGAAAAGCCCAGGTTACCCGCAGGCAGAAGGCCTTCTGGGAGAGTGTATGCTTAAATACGGCCGAGACATGGGAGAGGACACCAACTTTGGTGAGAGAAGTGTTTATAAGCAGTTATTGAAAACGATTTAATTCGTATTATTTGCCAAAGCCTAAAAGTCATTCTAGCAGTAACATGTACCAGCACACAGTAAAACAGGAAACAAAAAAACTATTCAGATTCTTAGCATCTCAATATTAGAGACCTGTCAAACATGATTAATCTTCATCAAATATTGTATCATATTTTCTCTGTTTGTACAGCTATTCTAAGATGTTGTACTGTCAAATGATATATCTGTGTTCTGTGTACGTTTAGTATGTCATTGTAAATGCACACACATACAGTATATATTTTGAAAGTATTTACATGTCTATAATTATATTCATATCATTTGTATACATTTAATATATAAACATAACATTTTTCAGAAATATATACATGCATGTGTGGGTATTTAAACACACACAAACACATAATAAATATACACAGCTCACATGCATACGTTTTTTTTTTCAATCTGTAGGTGGCGCTTTAGTGGAGATGGGAGAGGCCATGAAGAGACTGGCAGAAGTGAAAGACTCTCTAGACATTGATGTCAAACAGAACTTCATCGACCCTTTTCAAACTATAATCGACAAGGACCTGAAAGACATACAGGTAGAAAACTGGAGTCAAACTACAACGAGTTTGACGAGTTTCATTAAACGAGACATCAGATGCACGTTTTTCGCAAGCTGGTAATGTTTAGCTACATATTTAGGTGAAAAACTAAAACCTTTTTACCTTGTCAAAAACAGCCATTATCACAGCGAGCTGTTTCGATGCGTGGCTCTTAAAATAATAATTAACTAATTTTTCTGTTTTGTGTTTATTCGATGGTGTGTTATCATCAAAAACAAATAAATCTAATTCAATTAAACCTGTATCCTTAGCATACAACTTTCTGAGAGTAGTATGGCATCATACTGTTCAAAAAAATTGAGAATGTTTATGCTTTTGGGGGATTAAATAAAACGGAGTGAATGGGTTTTTATCATTGCAAGGAGGTAGTTTCCCCAGACTGCTAAAACACATTTACATGCAAACACCATGTAAAAGTGATATTTGCATCCGATGTCCTCCTTAAATGACATGGGCTAAATTTATGAGCATATGTTTCATTGGATGTTAATGCTCTTCCTCAGCATCATCTGAAGAAACTTGAGGGCCGTCGCCTGGATTACGACTACAAGAAAAAGCGTCAGGGGAAGATTCAAGATGAGGAGCTCAGGCAAGCAGCAGAGAAGTTTGAAGAGTCCAAAGAAGCAGCTGAAACCAGCATGCAGAACCTTCTGGATACTGACGTAAGCTGGCTTCAGCCTATCAGGCTCTGAGTCAAAATGAATCGATGTGATCGTCACGCGGTGGGATTTATTGCACAGAATATGCGCTGTGGGATGCATTTTAGTCTTTTACTTTTATGCTTTCATTTCTGCAGTTTGTATAATAATTGGTAATTATATTTTCCATCTTTATTACATTATATTTAGGCCTACTTTTGATTTATTTTTTTTAACAATAATTAATTCCTTATATATTAATATAACATGCTGTATTGATGTATACATTTTATATAATCTATATATAATTTAATATAATTATATAAAATCACAATGATAATCGTAATAGATTTAAATCGTGAACTCAGCACCTCCTTTTCGAGATGCTGAAAGGGATTGATGTACAGCATGAATCTTGAGGTTTGGCCTTGATCTTGACACTTAAGGATGTGGTTTATTTTAGCTGATTTTAATGGCAATCAGACTTGGTCACAAAATACTTTTGATAAAAGTACCTGCCAAAACAACAATAAAAATGTTGAGGGGTTGCCTTTTAACTACAATTAATAACCTGGAAAATTTGGTTGCTTAAAGTAATAAGCAATAGCAAATGCAATGCTTGTTTGAGAGTACAGCACTAAAATTGAAATCAAATGGCTCGCTGTTGGAAAGTTTTGATAGTTCAGGACCAGGGAGAGTCATATAACTGTACTGTTGCTACAGTGATCAACATCAATGAGTGCTGGATATTTTCCAGACAGTCTGCTGAGCCAACACATTTATCATTCTGTTTTATCAGCCCTTAGCTGCGGCCCAGAGGCTGTGAAAACTTCAGGATGTTTCTGATTATTTGCTACATTGGTCTTAAACACAGGCCTGTAATTAAACAAGGTCAATAATGTATGCTAACAAAAAGTCCCTTAATTTGCCATGCATGTACAGTGCCTTGCAAATACCATGGTCCAAGACAAGACATTAGTGATCCTTCTGTTCACAGTGTAAATCAAAATAACATGGTATGACTGTATCATGGATTCTCATAAATATTTACTGCATTGTTTCCTAAAAATATGCACATGTATGATGTTTAGCTGAAGTATGAATGTTCATTGTCATTTTATTTGATAAAACTCAATGTTATCATTTATGATTTGGATGTTAAGCTCCTTCCAGCAGGAGCATAGTTTAATATTTCACTTTTGCATGTAACTGTACTTTTAGACTCTTCAGTATAACTCCTCCAAGGGTTATGCACTATTTTTAATTTGTTGATGCAATGTTAGTCTTAACATTGGGATAGTTAAGATACTGTAGATACTATTGTAGCTTTAGTATAGATACCTATGTAGATGTCTATGTAGATTTTATTAATTCTAAGTTATAGTTTTTTTTTATTAAATTAATATGTTGACTTGCCAACTAGCTATTGTTTTGTTTATTTTATTATTTTATTTCAAATAACAAAACTCGAAAATAGTTTTAGTTTCAGTTTTACATTACTATAATGAAGCAGAAAGCCACAGAGTGTAGTCACATTTGTCATTTCATAATTGATTTTTCAGGATAAAAACAAGACAAAGCTGTTTACAAGTTTACTTATTGAGATGTGTTTTCTGAATGCCGAATCCCTTGCCATTGTAGCAGATCTTGAAATGGAAAATCAGGCACAGTGAAGCGTAAAAGAAGCTTACAAATGATAAATCTTTATCCTAAGGCAATAACGTGTGTTCATGTGTTGTATGCATGATTTGTAGGTGGAGCAGGTGAGTCAGCTCTCAGCTTTGGTGGAATCTCAGCTGCAGTTTCACAAACAGTCTATGGAGGTCCTGGAGGAGCTGGCACAGCAAATGAGAGAACGGTCAGAGATGAAAATCCATTGTATCTTTATGTCTTCATAACTATTTGTCATGCCGTTACAAACCAGTTTTTCCTCTGGAATGCATAAGGAGAAATTTTGCTTCATTTTTTTTTTCTATACGTTTACAATGAATGTGGACTAAAGGATACTAATAGAATGTATAAGCATCATGAAAAAAATAAATAAATAAATTCATTTTCTGTTTACCTGATTGTGTTTGCATGCATTTGTGTTCACGTTTGCGTATGTGCTCTGCAGAGTAAACAAGGCCCAATCTCAGCCACGCCAGAAACGGATGCCTGCATCCAGACCCAGTTTTGATTGCTCCGAGCCGGAAGACTCTAACGGCGGCTTCAACCCATCAGCTGTGCCACTCTCGTATCCATCTGCAGGTGAGCTCGCAATGCCAATTTACATAAGGCTACAAGGAGTGGTACACCCAAAAATAAAAATGTGCTGAAATTTTACTCACTCTCAGGCCATCCAAAATGTACAGTTTATTTCCTCAACTCAACAGATTTGGAGAAATGTAGTATTACATCACTTGCTCACCAATGGATCCTCTGCAGTGAATGGGTGCCGTCAGAATGAAAGTCCAAAAAGCTGATAAAACATCACAATAATCCAAAAGTAATCCACACCACTCCAGTCCATCAGTTAACATCTTGTGAAGTGAAATGCTCTATATTTTTAACAAATACGAAGACACGACTTCTCATCAGGAATAGGCTATTAGGATACTGAAGTCATTTTTTATTAACTTGTGCATCGCAAACCAAAACAAAGTCACTGACATGTTTTAAGATCAGTCAGTGTTAAAACATCTTAGGAATACTTTAATGATGGATTAGTTTTTTTTATAAACATGAAGCTTTTCAGTTCACAAGATGTTAATTGATAAACTGGACTGGAGTGGATTGGTGTTTTTTTGTTTTTTTGTTTTTTTTAATTGTGGGAAAAGTGAGGTCATGCTAAATTACTCCAAATCTGTTCCCATGAAGAAACTGAACTATTAATTTAATAATATAACACGAATCAGCAGAATGGCAATATGCAGACTTTAATTAAACAATTTTTTTGAGATGGCCTAAATGGGATTTTAGTTTTGGAATCACAGTCTGAATGGTAATGGTAGATGGATATGTAACAACAAAAGCCATTACCTGTGCAAATTACAGACCTACCTTAAGGAAAGGTTAATCATGCAATGTAATGGTCTTCCCGAATGATGCTTTGACTTGCACATTACAGCTTTTTCTTCTGAAAATCTTTTTAATCAAGATCAAGGGGTTAATGGAAATCAGTCTTATAGGTCACATTTGTCGATTTACATAATGAGGAGCTCCCCAGATTTCCACAAACTGAGAGTTTATTCTCATACAGTCCCTAGTTTCCACGGAGACTGGCCAAGACAAGACAGAGCAATTGGTTAACAAACACATTCTAAATGGAACACTGCATGCTGTCCAGGGTGTATACTGTATAATATTTGGCATTTTAAAACATTGGATTTCCTAAACCTATGCCAGTCTGGCTGGCCAGACAGTCAGCGACTTACTAAACAGAGTTTTGATTTTGTGTATAATGGAAACAGACTGTCGAGGTTTCAAGCAGCCTTCCAAGGCACAATAAAGTCATGTCTAATGATCTAGAACAAATTGAAGTGAGCTTTAGACAGCAAAGCCAATATTTACTGACTACAATGTTTACTTCTCATAAAAGTTTATTCATATGCTCAAAGGATAATTAACTACTTTTGAAAGCTCAATCAAACAGCATTTTGATTTTTCAGCCTTTTGCAGACTTTTTGTGGGCTATCCATAACACAACATTATTTTAAAAGCAGGATTCAAACAGACATGAATAGTCTTTTTATATTTTATACTATCTTACATTCAGCATTTTGCCATTTTCAGGCCCAGACATTGCTCAGTATGCACAATGCGCACCATTAAACATTTGAAACTATTTTGGCTCAGCTGGCATCTGGTTAACATTTTGGAAATAAAATTGCATTAAATGCTAAATTCGAATTCAAAAGTCAAATAAATTATTGCGTCAAATAAGTGATTTTTTTTTATTTATTTATTATTATTTTTTTTTTATCATGCCTTCATCATTAAAAAAGGAAAGTAGATGAATTTCAGGAGTTATCTTGATGTTTACAGTATATGATATTATAATAATATGCATTAATATTTTTTTAAGTTTATGTTTTAGAAGTATTGTGCTTTTTTTTTCCTTTCTTTTTTAAATTTCAGTTTAGCTTTAATTTATTTATAGCTTCAGTAATCGTAGTACTTCTCAACTTAAACTTATTTCAGTTATTCTCCAGTGCGGTTTTAGTATTATTTTATTTATTATTTAATTTTTTTAATGGCAGTGTTATATACTAATATAGTATTTATTAATGTTCTGAATCATTTTAACTTTTGTCTTCTTTAAGCATTATTTGTTTTGTTTTTTGTAACTTGTTTTTTTTTTTGTTATTATTATTTAGCACAATTTTAGATGTAGTTGCCAAGGTGATATTTCTAATTTGCTCTGATTTTTTTTTTTTTTATTAGCTCCAGTTAACAATAGCACCACTGAGATACAGTATCTGTTGCAGTGTGCTCTGTTGTGTACAGCACATTTTCCTAAATGTGCATAGAGACAATTCACATAATACGTCCTGCTAAAGCAGTACATCATATGTAGAATGTGAGCTTGTCATGCATGTTTGTGTAGATGGATGTGTTTTTGATGCCTGTTCCAGCTGGTTTTCACTGTGAAAGAGTGTGGGTGTGGAGCCACGCAAAGACTGACTATTGTTTTTCCTTCTTTTACGTCAGCGGCCCCCTCCTTTAACAGGACATCTTCACGTCAAAAAGGCAAATGTGAGTCATACAAAAACAGATACTCAGCATGGTGAAGTGCTTTTATTCTGTGCCTGATTATTTCCAGCTTTAAATTGTACCGAAAAACACACTCACACATTTAACAAACCCATGGTGAGCACAGACGGATCACTCATGTGTATGTAATGTTCTGTGAGTGTGATGTTTAGTTTTCCTTCATAAGAACATGTACTCGAACAGCCACGTGTTAAGTTATCCCCCGGGAGCTTGTTTTGGTTGTTTATCTCAGAAAATGAATAATGTATTAAACCCTGCATGAACAGTTTAAGACCATCTCACACACAAACTGTCACATACACAAGCTCTTTTCAAACCTAATGATCTGCCTCGCTTTCTGCATAGGGTACCCGCTAAGACAGCATCCTAACCTAAATGTAGCTTTCTAATTGACTGATTTGCAGTGATTCCTATAATTAATATTGTGAAAGTGTTCTGTGACTGAGTGTTTTGTATAGCATGTGGTGGGTTTGGACTGCTTAAAAGCTAATATTGATGGTTTTGGGACCTGCGTGTTTGAAGGTGACAGAACATTTTGCATGAAGGCTGTAGTGCATGTGTTTTGTTAATTTCATTGGCACTTTCCACAAATTGAGTACAAATAGCTGTCTCTCTTTTCTTCTTCACTAAAGGCATAAATCCTAGGTTCTTTGTAAAGAGATCTATTAGATATGTTAGATTAAACTACTGTTAGTATTGTCTATATTATACCATCTGGTGTTGATTACATTGTTCAAGGATCAAGGTTTTTTTAAGAATAATCCATAAAACATATTTTATAAACTAACACCTTACCACCTTGTTACCCATCATAGTGTTTTTTTTATTTTTTTATTTTAGTATAAATTACTATCAAATATAATATTGTTTAAAATAAAAGAATAATTTTATAATTGTACAAATGTTAAAATATTTTCTTCATTTTCATTATTTTGTATGTTAAAAATATTTATTATTTCATTTATATGGTAAATTTCTAATATTAATGCAATTTATCATTATTGAACCCTTTTCATCTAGAAATTGGCAATTCACTTAGATTTTGAAATATCAAAATGACATATCAGTTTTTTTTGTTTGTTTTTTTATCATACATTTTCATTATTTATATGGTAATTTAAGTTATTATTACTTTTTATTAGTACTTAATCTTATTTGTTAACCTAGAGTTGTTAAAATTACTTAATGTTTATTGCTAGAATTAAATAAATTGCACAATTACATTGTTGGGATCCTCAAATCTGTAGCTCAAACCCTAATCAAACACACCTGAGCATGCTAATCATTGTCTTTGGGATCATTAGAACGTTTGAGGAACACATATAGCATACATTTATTTTTTGAATAAAAAAAATATCCTGTTTTTTTGTACCATATGTTCAAAATAAAACCCCTTTTCATTTGATGTTCTTCATGTGTACTTAAAATCATCTTTTCTTCTAATAGTTATTTCTCTCTCTCTCTCTCTGCACATCTTCACCTTTTATCCTTTCTGTTCTCATTCACTCTTTGGTCTCCATAGCGACAGATCAGCCCTGCTGCAAGGCTCTGTATGACTTTGAACCAGAGAACGATGGAGAGCTCGGCTTCTGCGAGGGTGACGTCATCACACTGACCAATCAGATAGACGAGAATTGGTTTGAAGGAACCGTGCGTGGCCAGTCCGGATTGTTCCCCTGTAACTACGTAGAGGTGATGGTGCCGCTGCGAAACTGATCCCGCACGAAACAGGAAGAAGTGCAATGGCAGGTACAGACAGGGAGAACTTGTATTTCACTGTGCATTTTGACCTCCTGAGAGAGATGTTGGCTAATATACAGTAAGAATAAAGGTTATTAACTGTTACTTAGGGTTCAGGTCCAGCGTTTTAGTTCACCTTAGAAAGCATTTCCCCAAAATACAATAAACATCACTGAGATGTATAAGGATAAACCTGTTCATTCTAGAGGCTAATGAATTTTATTTGCCTTTGTTTCCTGTTATGATGTTACCAAGAAGTGTCTTCTGTTGGTAATCACTGGCCTCTAGTGGCTGCATTTGTGTATGACAGTTAAAAAATGCTGCCTAGTGTTTGTCAATCAAAGCTCAGCTCTTTCTGCATGTCAGTGTATTTGAATATAACTTATTTTACTTCATGATGCATATGTTCATTTGAATCTCGTGACTGCTTAACTAACCCTTTCCCATTAGTTTAAGCTGTGCTGGGTTTGTTTAATTTTTCCTTAAAGGGAAATGCACCCAAAAAATGTCAATTCTGTAATTTACTCACCCTTACATTGTTTAAAATCTCTTAATATTCTTGTAGCTTTTGAACACGGACGATATTTTGAAGAATGTTGGTTACCAAACACTTGACGGTATCTATTTAATTCCATATTATGGTAAAACCATACTATGAAAGTCAATCAAACCAGTTTGGTTACTAACATGCTTCACAATATCTTCTTTTGTGTTTAACAGAAGAAAGAAGCTCATTCAGGTTTGGGGCAAGTGGAGGGTGAATAAAAACGATGACAAATTTGGGTGAGCTATCCCTTTAAATGCGCTTTAGCTCTGCATTTATGATTAAGTGGCTTTAGCAACAAAACAGAAGGGGAGGTCAGCAGAACTGTCTTTGCATGAGCATCAACAGGGATACTTTACTCAAATAAAAGTTTTTATTTTCTCACCTTTGAGTTGTTCCAAACCTATCCAGTTTTAATATATTGAAGTCGTGTGGTTTTGAATACACTTCTGCGCTGTACCTGTGTTTATATTGGGACCCCCCATCATTTTAAAACCTCAGTTTACAGATATTAGAGCTCAGTGTTGATGTTGAGTTCTTGAAAAGGGAAATTAAGTCTGTGACCCTCTGTGGTGATTAAATTTTTTAAGTCCAGATTGTTATGGCTTTAACTAGCTTCGATTCCTCAAAGAAGGAAATCAGAAGTTAGCTCGATCACTGATTCTGGTTCAGCTCAGGGAAAGGTACTTCTGCTGTAGTCCAACTATACAGACAATCTCATTGGGTGTTGTCTATAATACCTAACATATCAGAACAATAAAAAAAACAAAAAGACATTCTTGCCTTAAGTGCTGACAGTTGAAATTTGTTTACATGGTTCATATATCTTTGTATTTGTGAATTTTTCTTTTCGTTGCAATAACAATATTATTAAACTGTCTGTGGAGTACTTTTTGATTTTGAAGGCCTGTAATCTGCAAATATCAAGTTGTAGTTAAATGGAAAAATGAAGCAGGCTCTTCAATAGCGGTTACTTACCTCGTGATAGTCATGCTCTGTAGTTTTTGATTGTATTATCATGAATAACATGCCATAAGGAGAGATTGGACTGGTTTAGATTATCTAGCAGATTTCTTTCTCGCCTCCAAAATGTTCCAGGAAACTTGACAAGGAAAGTGTGAAAGTTGGGGTCAGGTTGTATGTGTCCAGAGTTACTGTAGTAAAAGTGGAAAATCAGGTGTGCATCGTAATTGCCACTTATAGGTCAAAACTGATAAACCACAGCATGTTGAGAAAGAATGAGATTTCAGCTCTTTTGATGTCTTTTTTTTTTTTTCACTTTACTTATGTAATTACATTTGCATTATTCAGCAGATAAAATTTGATGTAATTCAGTTGTTTAATCCCAAAAGAACCAGTGTGACCAGCTTTTGAAAATGTAAATATTGGCGTTATTGTGTTTAGGTGAGAGACATTGGTTAAGATCTTGCACTGGTAACCTTATTTTACCTTGCGCTGTTTCCTCTAAGCTGCTTCTTACTGTAATGCTGTACTCTCCACATCCTACATGTCTTCTGAACTTGCTTACACTACACTTGCAATATTTTATTATGGGTAGAATGTATTAAATGTAATGGAAAAACTTACTGTGCCTGGTAAACATTGTTAGACCTCAAATTGAGATTTATGACAATCAAAAAGTGTTTCATAAAGACTGCTTCTTTCAATCAGTATTTCCTGCCTAATCCATTTGTGGTTTATGCTTTATTATAAATATGTGCAGGGTTAAGAGAACATTGTATATTTTCATTTTAAATAAAGGTGAAAATTCTAGCTGTCTGTGTGGGCTCTTGATTGGCAGGTTTCTCGTACCAGAGAGAGTGAATGTGAAATAAAGCATGGACTGAATCCGGTGTGGAGTGATTAAAGAACGCTTTCAGCAGTCAGCTTTTAGTATCCTCGCTCCAATCCACACCGTTAAACCAAGCCTTAGATAGTTGGCTGGCTTCCGATGGTCTCCTGGTGTTTTGTGTTGCTTTATTGGCGCTTAAGAAGTGTACAAACTGAGGGTATGTTAACACAACAACTAAATATTTATTTATAATAAAAATATTTAATTTTTCCTTTGCATATTTGAAAGGTTTTGCACGTACAACAACATTGTTTTGTGTGCATCTGTGTATTTAAATCATAATAAAATATATTATATATAAAATATGAACACTCATTTTAGACAAAAGCTAATAAGATAATTACACACCATTTTCAACTAAACCATAAACTTTCAAGAAGTTTTGAGATTTCAGTTTTGAGAGTTTTTGCTAATTAAGATAATTGATTGATCATGTTTTTTCATGCACTCCAATTGCTCTGTCAAACTGCAGCTGGATTATTTTGACTAAGTTAAAATAAATGTAAAAAGAAAAAGGCTAACTAACAAACCACCACAAAAAAACGCTGTTACCTGTTTTTGCAAATAAACTGAACTTAAATCGGAAGTCTTTGTGTGGGTGTGTGTGTGTGTGTGTGTATAAAACATTGTTACAACAAAAATACACAATTTTATATCATGTTTTAGCAGTAATTTATATAGAATGTTGTCAAACATTTTGTTAATAATACATTAATAATATATTATTTCATATGATATTTTGTTATTAGTGTATGTATGTGTGTGTATATATATATATATATATATATATATAGTTCTAGTATTATAAAATATTTATAAGATAATATAACCTTTAGATCTAACTAAATTACAATAGAATTAGAATTTCGTACTAGGCATTAATAAACGAACAGTATTATAACCCTCCAATTATGCTTTCCAGCAAATAACGGCGCGAGCGCCTGCGGGTCATAATATAATCACAGATGCCTTATTGAGCCTCGTGTTGTGCGGCTGAATGCGTGTCAGTGACGAGATTAATCACGCATATCCAGTGTCATCCATCTTTCTCTCAAAGAAGGCGTGTCGCTTCCCGGTCAGTAGCATCATCCAGCGGCTCTTTGTCCCGCTGCTGTGTGTGTGTGTCAGCACCGGGCAGAGCTGCTCGAGTCATGGCGGCTGCGCCCGCGAATCCTCGCACCGGGAGCCCGAGAGCGCAGCTGCCGCCCTGTTATTACGAGGGATACCTGGAGAAAAGAGGAGCGAAAGAGAAGGTAAACGGACATTATGACTTGTCAAACACTTGATCTTCTTATATCAATAAGCTCAGCGGCGTCTGTTACGCATGGCATATGCCGCACGCGCGTATTGTGTTGAGATGGGCGAGATTTGCATGGATCAGCTGTCTGAATATTATTCCGCTTGCCAAGTAATACCATTCAAATATTGCTTGTGCATCTCTATTGTAACGTTAGTGGATGAATGAGCCGGCTTTTTTCTGTGCCACGCGTTATGCCGCTGTCTGATAGCTTTTTAAATGCCATAACTCTCATGTGAGCTCTTATTTTCGTCTGTTGGTGCCTTCAGATTCTCTGCTGCTTCTCAGCTGCTCTGGTAGTAGACACACCTTAATGCAGACCACATGCAGTCCGAAGCGTGTGATTAATATGATCCATCACGTGTTATAATCATCAGGCATTCTTTGAAAGACGCCGGAGTGAGATGCATGTCTTGCTGCAGTGCATCTATCGTATTACATTTAGAAGCGAGCTCGCTGTTATCTGCTGCAGACAGTGTCATTATAGTAATTGTCATTTAACATGATAGATAGACGATTGAATTCTTTTGAAAGCCCTAATAAGTAGTGCATGGCGTTTAACAAAGCCCACATTTGCAAATTCTATTTTCGTGTAACTTTGAGGCACTTTGTATTAATACGGTTAATAAATAGGCTACTAAAGTTTAGAAATAATTTACATGCTGATCTTTCTGTCAGAGAATAATGCACATTTTAGTTTGAGTTAATAAGTTAATTTAATATAGAATAAGTGTGAATTATTTTGACATTATATCATCCATAAAAATATGCTTTATACATACAATGATTAGTTTTTTCCATTGAACTATAATTTATCAAAATTAATTTAAGGTATTTCAATATAACACACATTTCCATCAAACTGCCATTTATATATATATATATATATATATGTGTGTGTGTGTGTGTGTGTGTGTGTGTGTGTTTTTCAGGCTAAATTTTAAATATATGAACACATACATGTTTGTTTGTGTGTGTGTGTGTGTGTGTGTGTGTGTGTATTATAATATATATATATATATATGCAAATGTGTACAGGAACAGACTTTAAAACAGACTTTAAAAATGCAATAATATCAATTGTTCTATATATTCTTTTTTTATATATGATGTACACTTTAGTGAGTGTGTGAAACTCTAAATATGCAATATCTGTATAAAAAAGAACGCAATGTACAAATATTATATTTTAATTCAAAGCTAAAGAAAAATGGTGTTGACTAAGGACCACTTACACAAATTAATCCCAGATTGCATATTCAGAAGGGAATATTGAGAGGGGTTCAGGTGCACCATGTGTGATGGGAGTGTGAAGGGGGGTGGGCCTCAGATTTAGTACAGCTGCGCTTCGGGTCGGCGTGTGTGTGTGTGTGTGCGCTGTGCCCCGGGGAGCCATGAGCTGCCACAGAGATCAGGATAGAGCCAGACAGAGCAGAGAATTACAGACAGAAGGGCAGTAATCTATGCAGAGATGACTGCCATTTGCTGTGCTGTCAAAATCATAGCATTAGCATGTCAAAATTGTGTGTTCGAGCCCTGAACACACATTTAATCACCCTGATTTCAGAAAGAGATGATTTATTGTCACTTTAATGTCTTTATATAGCCCAATAATGTCCAACTATAATGCAAACTGAGTTGTAACATGCACAGTTAATATTCACTTAAAGATATTGAAATGTAGCTTTTGTTCTTTTTTGATGCAGGTAGCTCGGCGTTTATGGACTTGTTTATGTGGAAACACGCTGTACTTCTTCAACAACTCTAAGGACACAAATGTAAGTGATAAATACAGGGACTGGACAGATGTTTGCCACATACAATCCTCTATCAGTCTGTCCAGCATTAGCATCTAGGAGGGCATTCTTCTGCAAATCCCCTTCAAGTCCATCGTAACCTTATCGTCTCATTAAGCCCAGTCAGCCATGAGAGAGCAGATGGTAAAGATACTTTTATCAGAGACTACTTAATTGTGGTTTTAGTATTGATTTTCATTCTGAACACAAGGAGATAGCAGTTTCAACCTCTATAACATCAGCTGTGAATGGGTAGGTTTATATATAAGTAACATGGAAAGTTTGCTGGAAAATCATACTATGTGGGAGCTTAGAATTTGCATAGATGTTCACGAAATGTGATACTGGTGTGTTATTTTGAGTTGTGTGGTTTTTTTGACAGGAATAGTTTACCTCAAAAAAAAAAAATGCTTTTATCATTTACTCTATTTTTCAATTTGTTCCAAACCTGGATTATCATTCTTCTGGGAAACACAAAATATGATCTTAGGCGGAAATGTCCAAGATACTGTTTCCACTAAACAATAATGTAAATGTGGTCATGTGATTGTCTCATATTTATGTTTTTGAATATTCCAACCAGAAAAAGTATTAACCATGCAAATTGTGGAAAATGTTTTGAATTATATTTAAGATAACTTCCTCCAAAGAAAAAGGTATATTATGGTATAACATAGTAAAGCAAAGATATTAAGACAGGCATAAATAGTAGTATTTTAATTTTATTGTGATTAATAATAATAAAAATAATAGTAGAAGAAGGAATATTAATCATAATTGCAGTAAACATCTTTTTTATAAACAAAATATAGTTTTTTTGTACATTTTAATATAATAATTTATAATGAAATATATATTTTTTAAATAATAGTATTATTATTTAAATGTGGTTATTTATAACTTATTGTATTTTATTTTTATTAGTTTAATTACTTTATTATTTAAAAATGTAAAAAAAAAAGAAAAGAAAAAGTAAATAATAGACATTATAAAATCTCTACCTTTTGTTTTTCACAAAAATCAATCAGGATCGGAAAGGCATTTTTGTGTGAGCTGTTCTTTTAAATGCTGCATGTGTGTGTTTTCTGATTAGTATGTAGAGAAGCTGGATCTGAGTGGGTTTGTGTCTTTGATCGATGACCCAAGTCGTGATAGGAATCTGGAGGCAGCCAGACTGAACCTCCGCATGAAGGATGGAGAAATCAAACTCACTGTGAGTATCAGATGTCTGCCAGTATTCATCTCATTCCTCTCATGCCCTTCATCTCAAACCGTTTACAGACCCTATGATGTGGATCGCACACTAAATGGCAAGAATCTTAAAATCTTGAAACGATAAGCTCCAGTTTGTTTGCTTTGTCAGTCATACACCAAATGCACATCTCAGTCTTCACTCACTCCTGTAAGAGCAAACACAGGTCTCTAAGTTTTCACAATTGTCTCATTACTTCTGTTTATTCTCACCACATCTGATGCCAGTAGTAACACTTCCACACAGCTTCAGGTCATATCATGGTCAGGTCCAGACTAAACTGTGCACTATCAGCAACTGAATATACTGTAGGCTTCGCTCAGGAAACCCTTGGTTTATTCTGCATCCAGAATCAGGGCTGAGCAGAGGTCTGCTAAAGAGATTAAAATGTTTGGGGTCGGTATTTTTAACAATGTTTTTAAAGGAAGCCTAACCAGGGCTGCATTTCTTTGATCAAAAATACAGTAAAATTGCAATAATATTGTGAAATATTATTACAATTTCAAATCACCATTTCTATTTAAGTATATTTTAAAATGTAATTTAATCCAGTGATGCAAACTGAATTTTTCTACATCATTGCTCCAGTCGTCAGTGTCACATGATCCTTGAGAAATCATTCTAATATACTAAATAATTTTTATCAATGTTGAAAACAGTTATCCTGTTTAATTGTTTTGTGGAATTCGTGATGCATTTTTCCGGATTGTTTGTTGAATAGAAAGTTCAAAAGAGCAGCATTTATTTAAAATGGAAATCTATTGTAACATTGTAAGTTCTTTACTGTTACTTTTAATCAATTTAATGTGTCATTGATGAATAAAGCCAGTGAAAAATTCAATAAATGTAAAAGGAGATCTAATTGACTGTGAGATACTATATGTCTATACTATATGCAATGTGTAAGGAAATTATATTTATTAATAATATAAGTAACATCATTGTCTCTCTCTCGTTCTCCTCAGGCACCAAATCTGGAGGCCCGTGAGCTGTGGAAAGGTTTTCTCTACTCTGTCGTAGATGTAAGTTCAATCCAATAAGGAAAAATTTTTAGTTTTACTGATGAGTTCATGCTCTTACAATAAAAACTGTAAATGCTTAATCAGTGCTAGTGTTTTGTCATTGTACGTAGAGACTCTATGTCACGTTCTGTATGTCAGTAAACACTTAACAGCTTCTCCTACAGAACAATGGATTCCAGCCAGGCTTATTCTTTATGCCATCTTGAATAATATTGTTTGTTAAAGTGCCCCTATTTTGCCATTTTAAAGGTTGCTAATATTATTTTATGAGTCTCTTAAAACAACACTTTAGGTCAAAAAACACTTTAGTTTTCTCCAAAAATAGATTTAATTTTACCCCATTTCTAAATGATTTGTAAACAACTCATGTGAAGCAGTTCGAAGAATCAGTCTGTCTAAACCCCGCCTTCCCGTGAGCCCTCACTGCTGCGATTGGTCAGGTGGCGCAGTCCTTTATGATTGGTCTACCGCTACAGCGTGTGTCATTTAGAGCTTGTACCAAAAATACAATCATCAATTATTAATCATACTTACAGGTAGAAGTTCTGAGGAGCAAATAAACTGGGCACTGATCCATCTTTTGAGACCAAGCGTTTGGTGAATCCCGTGTTGTACTCACCAAGATTGGAAAAGCAGTCATCAGTAAAATGACGCGAGCACAACACAAGATTGGAATTGTACTGCTGAGGTGATGTAGAAAAAGAATGAATGTTAACCACTCACTCTTTGTAGATTCATCTTTTGGACGGGCGTGTAAAAAAAATGTACTCTCACGGCGCAGGATACAGCGTCTTCTTGACGTGATGTAATCCATGTGGCAGGCAAGTTGTTCACGATACAGAATGTGGGCGGACATTATGCAAATATGTTACTTTGTGACGAGATTCAAATTGCTGACAACTCGTTTAGGCGAATGTGAGCTTCATTTATTAAACTTCATTTATCGTGCACTGTCGACGTCACAACAAGCAGATAGTTTATGTTCACATAGAGCCACGTGACACACTGCATGAAAGATCATAATTTGAAAAGACATAATAGGGGCACTTTAATAGGATCTTTGGACTGCAGAGTTTGCGTTGTATGACCATGTTCAAACAATGCAGCGGATACTTTTGTTTCTTTTGGTTTAGAAAAGATTTGGTTGACTGTTAGGGTATGTGTTTGTCTAGAGAGCAAGGTAGCTGATATTATTTTGATATTTTGACGTTTTTTCAAAAGTGACAGTGAAGACATTTATCTTACAAGAAATGTCAAAATATCTTTGGAAAAAAGAGTGTATACTGTGTGCATATATATATATATATATATATATACATGCACTCTTTTTCCAGTATATATACTGTATATAAGCTATATAACTGATAATAATAAGAATTTTTTTTTTCCTATTAAAATAATTTCTGAATTGATGTCAAACAATATATTAAAATTGTATGACATTAAATTAGATGTACATAATATTAAATTATGCACATAATATTTACTTAAATATATCCAAATGGTCGGCACCTGTGGCCTCGTGGACAGTGCGCCGACACATAGTGCCATTGCGTTTCAGGCGTCCCGGGTTCGCAGACCTTTCCTGATCCCATTCCTCCTCTCTCTCTCCCCTAATTTACTTCCTGTCCAGTTTGATCTGTCCTATCTAGTAAAGGCTAAAATTGCCAAAAAAATATATATATATATATCCAAATGACACCATTTATTCTTAGACACTTACGTAGGTAGATTTTGCAATTGACACTAGACAAATTGTTTTTCTCTTTATCAAATACCATTATCAGCTGAAATAAATTAAATGCCGATTGTTTTGATATGATGTTCTTTTACTCTGTTATTCTTATGATATGAAGTGTTCAATAATTCTGTTACTTAATTTGGATGCTAGAAATACAAATATGTGACTAGAAATACAAGTGAAATGCAATAGAGTGATTGTAACAAAAGCTTTTTGGGACAACAGGAAGTGTGATTATTTTAGATGACTTGTATTTTATTATTTTATTTTTACTTTTTGAAATCTTTTAATCTTAAATCGCTAATAGTATTTTGGATGCTTTTGAGAAAATTCATTTTAAGTGTAATTTTTTACTTTTATTATCTTTTTTATAATTAAATCAGTTTATATGATGCTTTTGTTGGACTTTACACCAGCAATAAAGTCAATTTTAAGTCCATCATAATACATGAGCAGGGGTTATAAAAACTATATCTCAGCATCATATCTCCTGGCTGTAGTTCAACACCTCCCACATGCTTCTTATTCTGCTCACATGTTTTTCTATGATAAAGAGATCAGAGTCCCTGTGCAAGCCTCACTATGGACTGTATATTTAACCGTGTAAATCAGAACGACACATGCTTTGCGTTTGATTCCAGCTGGCTGTGCCCACGACTCTCACCCTCCTGCCTGGGCAGCTGCACATGCTGAAAGAAGTCGTGGAGAAAGAAAAAATGCGGCGAAAGGCACGTGCATCTTCCAGAGCCCCCTCGTCGCCCCTCTCGCTCCCGCTGGTGGGGGAAATACCTGCGTGAGTATTTGTTTATGTGAGCGGGAGACATTCTCCAGTGTTTATACATAGCTAAAGCATCACTTTTAATATTGCTGTTAACGGAGGGCTGTTAAAGTTTGCCTGCCTGATTTCATGGATCCTAGTACTCAGCAATAAAAATAATCAATAAAAACAGTCTCTGGAATGTCGATCTAATTTCATATGTCAGTACGCAGAACTACAAAATCAAGCCAAGCTCAAATATATGTGGCGTGTTAGAGATTTTACAGTGTTTTATATCTTTATTTTTTAAGGTGTATGTTTTATGAGGTATATGTGGTGTGGTTGATGTTATTTATGACTTCTCGTCTATTGACAGACTGTATTTGCTACTGTTCTCATGTTTTCTCATGTTCGTGTTAAAACGACACTCCTTACAAAGGTTTCAGTTCTCAGTAACAACAGCATTTGGCTGGGAATAGGTGATTTTATTTTGTACTCTGTGTAGATTATACTAATAATTTTTAGGCTGTCTTTACCAAAATCTACTACATTCTTAACTAGTGTGTATAAACTCATTCTTAGTGGATGCTTGAGACGAATGTTTAAATAGTTGTGTTATTTGGCAGGTGTTTCAGGCCTGTGTCACGTACTGAAGCCGAGGTGCTGTTAGAAAGACATCCAGACTGTGGGAACATGCTGCTCAGACCAGGCCGGGACGGATCTTCACTCGCTGTCACAACACGACAAGACCTAAACGGGTAAAACACTGAAACATCTCTCTCTTAGTATGATTTATTGAACATTTTTGAATTTGAAAAATAAATAAATAATCGTTTTATTTTCAGTTGACTGTAACAGCACTGCACTGGACATCAGAATATAGTCATTGTGTTGGTGTCTTTATAAATGAATAATTATCTCTCTCTTTTGCTGTTTCAGATCAGTGTTCAGGCATTACAGAGTGACACAGAAGCAGCAGGGTGGTTACATCATTGACGTGGAAAACCCTGTATGTTTCTAAATAGAGAGAATCTATGCAAAAAAAAAAAACAACAAGCTTGGGCAAATCTCATTCCTCATTTTATTTTTTGTCTCTTCCTCCAGATACCCTGTCCCACACTGCATGACGTCATCAACGCACTGGTGGAGAAAACTGCCGGGACTCTTCAGCCCTTTATATTAGAAGAGCCTTACGAGGAGAACATCAGTATGTCAAAAACATATTCATACGCAAATATCTGTACACCTATATTAAGTTTGACTCATAAAGAAACACCTTCTGAATTCAGCATTTAAATGTTCTTTTCCTGTAGCATTTGTGTCATCCAATGATGAGAATGGGGAGCGAACCCTGCACTGTGCTCCCACTGGACCTCTTTCTAGAGTTCCATCACTGCCACCTAAACAAGGTACCACACATCTCATGCTCACTATATCTGCTGCCATTTTTCCATATATTGATAGTTAAATGGCAGAAAATATGTCAGAATTGCTGTAGCTTTATATAACAGTATATTCCAATGGTTAAAATTGTACTAGAAAAGAGCTGCTGACTAAAAATCGAAGCTTCAGAGCCCACAGGTTTTTATGCTGTTTTTGCACAAATTTTACAGTTTCAATGCTCCAGCCAAGCAACATGCAGAAACAGTTGCACTTGGATGCTGTAGTGACTCTTGTTGCAAAAGTATGAAACAAGTCTCAATCTGTGTGTTTGAGCAATTTGTGGCTTGCAGGAATTGCATAGCGTTGAGAAAATGCTGGCTATGTGTGAACATCAGATGCAGGACTGCACGCTATGTCGATGTGAACTAGGAAATGCTTTTATCCAGATCAATAAACAGTACAGTATGTCCACAACAGATTCTCTAGACTGAGTGAGTTTGTATTTGTGTGTTCAGTAGGTACAGACAGATGGTCGCTGCGGTCACAGAAGAGATCTCCCAGTTCCTCACCAAGATCCTTTTCCCCGTCTGGCTCTCCGTCCAATTCCATGAGAAGGCTGGTTCTGTCTCCCTCACCGCTCTCACAGAGTAAGACCCCATTCATAAAATGTTCATAAAATTTAAACTTCCTAATATATACCAAAAAAAGCTAAATTAATATTGACAATAATTATTCCACATATATATTTTAAATATTTTCACATATTTTAATTGTAATATTTAATTGTAAGCCATTTGATTTAGGAATAGTATTTTTTTTAAGAAATTACTTTTGTTCAGCAAGGACACATTAAACTGTTCATCAAAAAATAATCCACAAAAATATTAGGCAGCAAATTTAGCCAGCAAATCATTCAACATTTTACAATTATACAATGTAACATTTTGTAATATTACTGTTTTGGCATTTTTATCAAATAAATGCAGTCTTTTCAAAAGCATTTATTAAATCTTACATGAAGTTTGCAGTGGTTGTTTAAATATTTCCCATGTGCAGTGAGTCTTACAGACCACAGACATACTAAAGTTAAATCAATATTAACAGAACATAAGGGTGAAAATATGACTAGTAAGTTTTGTTGTTGTTTTTCCCCATCAGGCCTCACAGACGAGCTCAAACAGAAACTGGAGAAGAGACGGACGAGTCAAGAGTGATTTCCTCGTTTCCCACCCTTCGTCGTCTCATTCTTCCAGTGCCTTCTAATAAAGACTGATGTCCTGTTAAACGGACAAGGACTCCCTGTAATCGACATTCTTCCATCAGTGTGACTTAAACAATGCCACTTTATTTGGCTTAATTAATAACATGAGAGCCAAGGTCCACCAGCTTATCCTGCCTCATAATAATGCCATCACAGAATGATGCTGTTTCTGTTGAGATTGAAGTTGAAATGGGAAAAATCAAGGTTCTCTATACTTCTCTATTCAGTTAATTAAACTTTAACACTCAGGTTTCTATACTGTCAAACCATGAGTCGAGAGGACATTTTCTACACAAGAAAGAAGCACATCAAACTTGACTTGTACTACTGGTTTTAATCAAACACTAACTGTGAACTGGTGAAAAGTGATTTGAATGCTTAGATGAATGTGAATCTTGTATGGTTCGAGGTAGGGTCCAAAATTAACGCCAAGCACCAAATGTGCATACAAATTGGGTTAATAAAAATATATTACATTCTGCAGATGCTTTTATCCAAAGTGACTTTGATTGTATTTTAAGTAGTTCTCTGAGAATTGAACCCATGAACTAGGCATTGCTAGTGCAGTGCTCTGCTGTTAGATCATTACATATAAAAATGCTAACTTTATTAGGAATGTGAAATTGATACATGATTTAAATTTAATTGTAAGACTGATTCTCACTGCTAAAAGTGACATGCTTGAAAGAAATAATCTAAAACCAGCATAGTTGTCTAATTGCCAAACACCTATAAAACCAGCAATAGGTTGTAAGACTAGATACAAGCCAACTGTATTTTTTTGGTTTTTTGTCATGACTGGATCAAATAATTGTTCCCTCAATGAATATAAAGCAGTTTATGGTCATTAGGAATTATTCGTGGCCATAAACTGCGAGGTGTGGCAAAAGTTAATTTTTGACCCTGCTTCCTAGTTTCTCAGTAACTTAGATCTGTTATAAAATGTGTATGAGGCTTTTGAACACATTTGCCAGAGAAACGTTTATGAAGCAGGTTTTGCTCTCGTTAAAATGGTAGGCTATATGAATATAAAGGACAATATTATCTTGAGGTGAGTTTTTCTCAGATTTGTAAGAGTTTAGGTCTAACGTATAGGTTGTGAGACGGTTGCATTTTTGTTTCGACCAACTGTCATTATCGTTTTTTGAACATGCATGGTGCTACTGTGACTTTGTAGATATGTTTTCATGTAATGTCAAAATCATGTCTTGTTATTTATAACTGTGATATTTATGGGAATTAAAGGGAAGGTTTTGTAGAATTCACCCCTTGTTTTAGTTTAACATGTTGTTAACAGTGTCCGCGTCCCTTCCTTCTAACAGCTCATTGCCGCCATCTTGCTACTAAAAAACGTAACGTTACTAAACCGGGGGTCTTTTGTGGTGAGTGAAATTAAAAATCTTTCGACTTGATGATTATACGATTTTTCTTTTGCGAATATCTTCTTTAACTACGACAATCTCCTGGAATTCCAGAAGAAGAACAATATTCGCAAAAGAAAAATAGTTTATCAAAAGAAGTGACTCGAATGTTGGACTGTTTTAAGACTAACGTTAGCTAATATACAAGTAAAACAGAAAATAACGTTACCTTTAAATATTTAATTATTTATTAGGCAAATATCCGGTTATTTGCTTAAATAAATATTTATCACAAATAAATAAATCCTCAAAGAGAGGCGAATTTCAGGATAACCACCAGGGGGCGCCAGTAACCTTCAACTTTTGCCTCAACAGTTTATTCTGTAGTTGTAATCGCACAAACAAATGCTTTATAAAACAAAGTCTAGACCTGTATTTATCTCATATATTTAACCTAGTGGGTAGCCAACCTTAAAAGAAGAAAAGCTACTATTGTTTACTATCAACATAGCTTCGATTTGCAAAATAAAAACAAACTTTGGAAGTGATTCATTTGACCTTGATCCGTGATGTTGATTCATTTGTAAAAAAAAAAAAAAACTGCCAGTAGCCACAGAACAGGCTCATCCAGATTGTCCAGATAATTTGAATTTGAAAAAAAACAACAACAACAACATAAAAGAAATTGTAACAATTAATGTCATGATTAACATAAAAACAAGTTTGGGTAGAAGCAGAAGACACTAAGGTTAGAAAACCCTCTTCTTCAATGTTAATGCAGTTTGTTTTGAAAGGTTACAACACAGAAAATCAACATCAGTTTTCTCTTTTGTTTACTACAGCTGCAAACTCGGCTTTCTTGAAATTCAGATCAGAAAACACAATGCAGCCTCTCCTACACTCCTCCTCTTTCTACAACACACTCTCTTGCTGACACTTGTAGTGACTTGTTTGAGGTTGAGGAGTTTCTAAAAGCATGTTTTTTTCCCTCTCTTTTCTTACCAGTAGAAGAATGTCTTTGACTTCACACTGCAGGATTCGAGCAGTTTAATGCTTTCTCAAACAAAGCTGAAGACACCATGAGCTCCATTCACTGCAGAGCCACGACTTTCAACACACTCTGCTGCCTTTGAGACTTAGACCACTTTTGATTTGTTTTGCACTGGAGGGCTGGAACGGTGTGTGTGTGTGTGTGTGTGTGTGTGTGTGCGTTTCAAGAGGAACTGCTCATGCGAGCACAGCAGAACTGAGAGACTTACTGAGAATTTGGTTGCATGGTGAGTTGTTGCTTGACCCACATTTTTCAACCATTGCTGCATTTAAAATTTATTTTCAAAGGAACTGAGACCAGTACTGAAATGTGGAATTATGTGGAAGTTGATCTGTTTTCACTTGTATTAGGTTTACACAGGCATTTGCTGATCACACACTTATTTTTTAATTTAACTTATTGACATCACTTACTGAAAATTAAATTTTGGTATCGTTTATGATGTCCTTAACCTGTCTGATTAGGATGCTAATGCGTAAGGTGCTTAAACATTCCAGTGTTATGTATATCCTATTATAGCATTTTTTTTTTATTTTAAATTAATTTTATTATCATTCTTTCAGTTGTAGTTTTAATTAAAGTTTAAGTAGTAATGTACTTTTGCCACTATATATATATATATATATAGCTTTATTTTTTTGGTTTTAATTTTAGTAATTTTAGTCTTTTAAAAATTAAGTTTGTTTTTCATCTAGTATGTAAATGTTATTTTATAGGTTTAGTTATCAACAACAACACTGTAAATAACACCCTGCAGTACCATCATGCACTGTCCATGTAAAATGCTATATTTGTACTGTAATAACATGATTGGTTTTTGCCAAGTTTATTGCAGAAAAGAAGTTCTGTGACCAGCTACTTTTTATAATTCTTAAACATTTTGTTTTGCTGAGATAATCTCCACAGTCCCAAGTCTAATTGCAGATGATATAAGTAAAAAGCTAAAGTTGTGATGTTTGAGCTAAAATATTATAAACAAAATTATAAACAAAAAAGGGTCTGTAAAACTAGTGAATAGATCAGTTTACCTGTTCAACATAATTACATTTAAAGTCCCAACAACCTCTAGCACTATTCAACCACATAAAAGCTAAGGATTGTTACCAATTTATTTTAATGGCATGGAATAAAATGGCATGGAGCTTACATTACTTCGGGTGTTTAATAAAAAAACACATTGACCACAGGTTAAAAAGAAATCCGGTTTCTGGATTTTATTTCCTGCAGCACTCTATTCAGAATAAACTACTAGAATACTAGCATATTTCTAGTAAGCTATTCAGAATTCAAATCACTTGTCATATTTCAGCTGGGCAAACAGATAAAAGCACATTGTAAGTATAAAATGTAGCTAAAAATCTTACATTTGTGAGTAAATCTACATGCATGCATACATTCTTATAATGCGACTCTCTTCCTCCTCATGATGTTTTGACCTGTTTGGGGGGTATAGTGAATAGAGTTAGCCTGCACAATTTCTAAAAATGACTTCTTTACATTGGTTATAGCCAATGGTTATTGGTTATAACCTTAAATAGGTTATATTGGTTAAACACAATATGACCTATTTAAGGGATTAAATAATGTTTGAATCGTTCTATATATAAAAAGAAAGAAAAAAAACTCCCAAAATGTGTAATTTAGGGCTAGCAGTGTGTCAGGCTGTGCTAATTACAATTGGCCTATATTACCAGCTAGTCAGGTAGAAAGTCCCTACAATGATTTAAAAGTAAGCATGTGCATACAAGTGCATGAGTGGTGAAATATGAGTGGTATCTGATCAGATCTACGCTCATGCTACAGCGCAGCTCTCTTGACATGCTATAATCATGCTCCTGTTCAGCAGTGTAGTAAACATACTGTATGCAAACAGATAATAAATGCACCAGTGAGCACCTGTGTTTCCAGATGCTGGAGGCTTCCAAAGGCCATGCATTGACGATGCATTCGTACATTGCTTGCAATGCAGCCATTCTGTCAAGATTAGTAGCACTTAGTAGACTGGTGGAAAACCACAATTTATCGTGCATTGACATTTCCTCTCTCTCACTACAGTATTGCTGGTATGTTGCAAGTAATAAACCTGAGCCCACAATTGTTTTGTATGGAGGACAATCAAATGGAAGGAAGTAGACTTAAGGAATTATACTAAGCCACATGTACAGTATACAGGTTTTGGGTTATTAAGGAACCACCTTGCAAACACAGGTTGCAAAATGATGGTACTTCTGTACTTCCTATTTCTTCATCGTGCCTGTTACAGAACACCAGCTTTCGGACAATAAATATTTCCTGGGAGTTTTTAATCAGCCTGTCGTCTTTAACTAAATGGGAAGGAGAAATTAGTTTATCTGTTGAGCTGTTCAGATTCTACATCTGATTGTGCGCCACTTGTGAAAATAGGTTTTGAAGTTTGTAAGACATGTCAGGATGTGGTAGTGGGGGGGGGTTTGGCGTCAGTTATTTTGAGGTTTTGTCGTTCTGTAACTCGTAAAGCAGAATCGTGTGTCTCTGTCAAGGTCTTAGAGTAAAAGCTTTCATCCTGCATTAGCATCACTATAGCAGTGACAGAAATACTGCTGCCAGCACCCCTGCCTGTTCACAAACACTCTCTCTCTCTCTCTATTTCAGATGGCCTCACAGGGTTCTTTGCTGAAGAGCGTTCTTTGGAGCTAAAGTCATATATCTCAGTATGGAAGCGTTCCGGACTGAAGCAAGGGAGAAGGCAAGGATGAGGGAACTCTGACAGACAGACAACACAGGAATCTAGCACTCGCACCGTCTTTAGACCAAAATCACTGACTGATTTTTTTTTTTACTGGAATGATGTTTCTGCTGGCTGTGCTCTGTGTCTTTAACATCTGGAGTCCAGTAACAACACTAAGCGGTGGATTGGGATCAACATTGGATGCCTTACCTCGCAAAACAGTGCCAACTAGTAGTAAGTTGAATTTATGCCTTTTTTTTTTTTGACGTTATTACAAAATACTGTAACACTTTGTAATAACTGCACGCTATGAATCATTAGTAAATAGTCAGTTCATCTTTTATAAAGCATCAACATCAATAGTCATTAGTAAGTAGGTTATAAGTAGGCCTTGTTCTTGGTTTATAAGCTTATCTAAATGTACAAAGGAGATGTAAAGGCTCATTTATCTTCCTAACAGAACAGATAAACAAACACAACACAGAGGGATGTAGAACTATTAAATTCAAGGTGCAAAAAAAAATGAAACTTTTTTTTTTCTATGAAATTGAAGGTTTGTTTTTTCTTTTATCAAGTGTACAGTTGTATGATAAAATTTTTTAAATCTTGACAAAATATTTCTGTGTTTTGTATCTCTCTGTGTTGTGTTTGTTTAACTCTTCTGTTTTGAAGATAAATGAGTCTTTACATCTGCTTTAGAAATGCTTTACAAGCTATAAATAGTCCTCACTTTAGATGAGCTCACAAAAACTACCTAATGCTTTATAACTACCTGACTTAATCATGAATTACAGCAAGATAATGTCTTAATAAAGCATTCATTAACACACCTCACAACTATTATCATGTGTCTAAATAATAAGATTCATTCATGTAAATTTAAATAATTTATTAATCATTTACTTGGACTTTCTAAATGATCTTATTAAACACTGACCACTCCTTAATAACTGGTTTGTAAATAATGTAATTTAAAAAAAATGATAAGCTGATCATTAATAAAGTATGAAAATTCAATTATTAAACATTATATATGCTTAAGAACAAGGCATAGATGCACTTGTAAACTGTTTACTAATGCATAATAATGTTGGAACAAATGATAAATTGAGTATTTACTAATGCTTAAGTAATGATTCATAAAGTGTTACCCAAAATGCCAATGTACTTTGATGTAAAGTGGAAAATATTTGGGTAACTAAAATGTTTTAATTATGTCCATCAAATACAAAATACCAAATCAAAAGGTGGAATCTGGAAACAATTTTTGTTAAATATTTTTCCATTGTAGTAGCAATGCATTCATTTATCTAATTCGCTTTTTATTCGTTTATTTTTGCAAATGTATTTAGTCTATGTTTAAATGTTTTTTGACTGCTTAGAGAAGATATGGACTACAATTCTTTCTTCAAACAATGTTTAGTTGTTCTGTGTGTGACTTTTCCATTCTTGGCAAATGTTAGCTGCTCCTGCCATTGACTGTGGCCTTCATTTGTTGCTAGGTAATGGGGGGCATTTGTTTCATGAGAAGGGTGTTTGGAACTACACCACTATGCTTCTGAGGGAAGATCTCAACATCCTCATCCTGGGTGCCAGAGAGGCTATTTTTGCCCTTGACCTTGATGACATTACAGTCAAAAAGGCCATGGTGAGGTCTTAAATGCAAATTTGCAAAAAAAATGTTTTTTTGCTAAGCCATTAAATATTATTCTGCAGACGTTTTTTGTATAAATGAATGCTGGTAAATTGTATTGAATTTTCACAGGTGAATTGGAAAGTCACAGATAAGGAGGAATCAGAATGTTCCAATAAGGGAAAAGATGCTGCAGTGAGTTTTCACATCTTTTGTGCTCATTAAACAATATATTTTTTTATTAGAGACATTTGTCTTGCTTTGATAACTTTTATAAGTGTATTCATTTATCATGAGCGGGCAGAATGCAGTTTATTACATAAATAGAAAATGTGTCATCTGTATTAATTTCATATTTTATTCAAATATCTAAGTAACTAGACGTTTAAGGATATTTTTAAGCAATGCAACACAGTGTCTCTTCATTATTATAGCAGTTCAGCTTGTAAGTAAAATGAAAATTCCATAAATACAATTCTTATCAATCGAATTCTAAGTAAATGTCAAACATAACTATAAAAAAGATTTTACCAAAACGCAAAAAAAAAAGTGGTTCTGCTTGATCAGAACTGAGGTTAGGTTTTGTTTCACATCACGTCACATCACTTATTAGTTCCTCTTGGATGAAATGTTTGCTTTTTCTTTAGAATGACTGCAAAAATTATATCAGAGTTCTTCATAAAAGAAACGATGACAGAATGTATGTTTGCGGAACCAAAGCATTCATCCCAACCTGTGACTATATGGTGAGTCTTGTTAAGT
>JAUCMS010000062.1:2296531-2316534 GCA_032357445.1 Enteromius radiatus
ACAAATATATTATGTAAAGAAAAACTTTTATTTTGGATGCGATTAATCGCGATTAATCATTGCCCAGCACTAGAAAAAAGATAATCAGATTTAAAAAGAAAAACTTTTACCGCAGCATGATAAGAGAATCTTTGATTTTGCTCAAAGCATGTATAAATGCTTACAGAACTCATCCAGTTTTCAAACTTGACGCACAGATTTCACGCTCATTTATATTTAATATACAATTTAATATTCAACTTCAATGACATAATATCAAACTAAACATATATAGCGTACATACTGTTGCAATGCTCCAGCCTGTATGAACACCAATGACTGAAATGACTCGAGGTTCGCGTCTGAAATTGGTAATGAACTGGTGCTGATGTAATGTACTAAAACAAGACTCACTGTATCAGTCACATATTAAAGTAATGATTTACAAAATAAAAACACAGTCACCAACAAGTAATGAGTAATGAGTTACACGTTACAATAAAGAAATGTGCAGTTACTGCATATCCTGATGCAGCCTACTAGATATTACTATTTACTATTAGTTACATTTCCAAATCAAATATTTCAAATAATTTTTTTTTTAATCGAAACTTTAAACTTTTGATTTTACACAGATTTTTTTTAAATCACTGCAATTTCAAGACTGAAAAAAAAAAATCACCAAAAATATCTGTTAAGGTCTAAAAAGTACAACGAGATTATAATTTAGTTGTTTTTGGGAGGAACAGAACAAACTTCAAGCCATACTTTAATGTTTTGTTTTTAGTTTTTGTCCTTTTTAGAGCTGAAAAGCTATGAAAGCTGGTTTCGACCATGGGATAAAAACCCAAAGCCGCACCAAATCTTTTCATCTCACAATTCAGACTTTCACCCGACTTCAAGATAGAAATGCAGAATTGTGAAATAAAAAGTCGCAATTTTTTGTTATTTTTTTCCCTTAGTGGTGACAAGCTACCACAAAAAGCATCTTCTCAGTGAACTGATTTTCAAAAACTCAAAAGACAATAAATCTCTATATTTAATTATATTAACTTGCACTGTAGTCATCTGTCTCTACACCACAGTTCTCAGTGTTATGGTGTGAACCTGTAGTGCGGACAGCTTCAGGTTCAGGCCTGAGTGTTTTCACTGAGCTTCTGGATGCGGTCTGCCAGCTGCAGACAGTGTAAGATCCTGCTCCTCTCCTCCTGGAGTTCAGCAGCAGAGACTTCACCCTGCAGCTTCCGGCCGAATAGCACCAGATCCTGCATGAACAGACCCACCGGCTCCCGCTGACCCGCAGGAAGCTCTGTGATGCTGCTGTCCTGGAAGCGAAAGTCTATGTGTTTGGCTCTGCCCAGTCCTGGACCCCGCTCCTCAATCCAAGTTAGAGGTCTGCGTCAGAGAGAACTGATTAACTTGTGTGACAGATGAGAAAAATGCATCTTTCCTCCTATCTTTACACCTGTCCAAATGAACCTCTTAGTAATGCGTATTATATTCTTTTTTGATATATTTACGGTAGAACATTTACAAAGTAAAATCTTTACTTAATATCTACTAATACATTCATAATTTTGACCCATACAATGTATTTAAGGCTAATGTATCCAGGGTCACATATATTATGTGGAAAACTTGATGAAGTAGTGATTAGTTTGACTGAAAATATACATTTACTGCATATATTCATTTATATTTTAACCTCAAATCTCACGTTTAAAAAATATAGAATATAATCAATGTAAAAACAGCTGTCTGTGGCCGGGGTGTACTCACTTCTGCTGTCGGGTCAGGAAGTGTGCGGTCATCTTCATGTATTTGTTGTCTTTCTCCTCCACCAGAGATGCTGCAGTAACTGTGAGCTCCCCGAAAAGATCAACCAACCAGGTCAGTCTGGCAATACCGCTGAAAGATGGAAAGCCAAAATTTGGCTTCAGGGATCCACCTGAGAAGACAAAAATCATCATCATTCAAATGTCTTGTCTGCTCAACGCCTCCATCATAGAGATCTGCTTCACACCCTGCTGATCTTCAAGGGTCCAAGGTCTCTTCTGCACACTAAGCCTGCATTTGTAATTCTAAGTAGAGCAAAAACTGTAAAAAAAAGCAAAAAAACACGTGTCCTTTAAAAAAAGATTATATAGTCCCACCTGTGAAGTGAAGCATTCCTTCCTCCAGCGTTTTCCCAGCTATGTCTTTTTTGAGCTGTTTGAAGTCAGGAGTGAAGAGTTCGATATGCTCTTCATGTAGCACCAGGCCTGAAAATACCATAAAAAAGTGATACATTCAACCATCCTGGAGCCAGAGTCATGTTATTTAACTGCTTTATAATGACAAAGTTTTCTAGAGGACAGAAGCTCACCCTTCTGCTGAGCCAGCTCCCACAGATCCACTGCAGACGTGTAGCTGAGGGTCAGGGGATACTCAACACACACATGCTTCCCTGCCTCCAGAAACTGCCTGAGATCGAGAAGATCGTGGGAAGACACTTAAACATGATCCTTTCCGTCATGTGTGAGGAGTCAGAAGTGAGTATGTGTGAGGAGGAAGTCTGTGTCACCTGATGTGCTCTTCATGGCTAATGTTTTCCGTGCATATGAAAGCAACATGGATGTCTTCTCTGCTCAACGCCTCCATCATAGAGATCTGCTTCACACCCTGCTGATCTTCAAGAGTCCTCCTAAACAAACAAACAAAGCACCAGCAGAACTTCAGATAGATTCAAGTATATACACTACCCGTCATAAGTTTTTGAACAGTAAGATTTCAGTTTTTTAAAGAGGTCTCTTTTGCCCACTAAGCCTGCATTTGTGATTCTAAGTAGAGCAAAAACTGTAAAATATTAAAATATTTTTACAATTTAAAATAACTGTTTTTGAAGGTAAATCAGTAGCAAAACTTGAGAGCTTGTTGATCTGAATGCGAGAAATTTTGATACAAATATTTGTATTTCTAAGCTGAAATTTACACTCACAGCTCTGTCTAAAAGACATACCTGAATGACACAATAAATGCAGTGTCTTAAAATCCTGTAAAAGCTAAAGATATTTTCACTCCCAGATCTGCTCTCTCACATCTGCATTTACAAGTGAGTTTTGCAACAGGAATACCGCAAAAGGGGCAATAACAGTCAAAGCGGATGGATTTGAAGTTGTGCTGCCAGATCTGAGAAGTTGTAAGCGCAAACATTGTACAGCCCAACTGAAGGAAAGTGCAAAGACATTTGTGTATGTCATTTTCTTTATGTGAATGTCATTTTACACATTTCTAACTATTAATTTGCAACATCGAATTCAAAACATGGGTGTTGTGATTATTGTCTGTGTGTGCAAATCAAAAGATTCAGCAATAAAAGTGTAAATGTCAACTTACAGACACAAATATTTATATGACAAGTTTTCTCATTGAGATTTACAAGCTGTCCAGTTTTGCTACTGACTCACTTTAACTAAACGCATTGCACTTAATAGAAAGCATAAAAACATGCATATGGGAGTTTACACACCAAATAATGTCCATTCTTCTTTTGTATAATTAATTACAATATATAAAAATAATTACATTTAAATGTTAAATAAAATAATTAAATTAAAAACATATAATTTAACTTAAATACACTTATTAATACAGCTCCTTAAATCCTTTTTTTTTTGTTTCCTCAGAATATTGTGAAATATTATAACATTTAATATATACCCTGGATTTAGTAGGTATGGGTTTGAGTAAAATGTTAATTTTGTTGTATTCTATAAAGGTCTGACAAAAAATTTATTTTATTTTTTATTTATTTTATTTCCTGTGAAGTTAAAATAAACCAACATGTAATGTATGTGCTTAGTAATTAGTCAAATAAATTAAGTGTTTGTATGAATGTGTGGACGAAGCTCTGACCTGGAAACAAAGCCTTTGATGCTAAACTTCTCAGCAGCGCTGGACGGCAGAGGAGCGAGCAAATCTCTCATTCTCACACATCCTGCAATGCCTATTCCTACAACCACTGATCCCAGCATTATTCCTGCAGAAACACAACATTATCAGCATTAATTACATTCATAAGAAGAGAGTTTGGTCTGAATTCGATTTAAAAGCTGTATAATGTAAATGAAACAGCTAGGGAAAAGTTTAAAACAAGCATGGAGTGGATTGATCCACAAATACACTGTCTTTGCCCATAAGGATTATGTTAAAACAAGTCAATACAAAGACACTAATATGAAAGAGCAGCACTTTTCCGAGAAACTGGTTTGAGAGGTTTGCAGAAGGAACTGAAATTCTTGGTGCGACTGCATGTGTGTCTGTCTGATAAAGGCTTGTTTGAGCTGCAACTAGAGTCACACTTCATTAAAAAAAGAAGACTATTTTTTCATTTTAAAATAAGGCTAATTGATATTTTATTTGGGCAACTAAAGTGTTGTCTCTGAATATTGTATAAAAAAATTCTGGTTATATTAGTTACCCGTATACTGGGAAAATGAGAAACATTTGCAGAAGTGGTTTAGCATTCTTTATTTGTGCAGTTACTCCTCTTCAGAACAGCAAACAATTACTAATTTATTCATTTTAAAACTACATCTTTTTGTAAAAAATATATATAAATTATTAATTGATTCAATATAAACATCAAACATGTGCCTATCATGATGGTAATAACAGCAGAATTGAAGGCAATAATTTATATCTGGAGTTTACAAATGATACATTTAAACATCCATGTGAACATTTTTAATTATGCTTATGCTTGTATTTATTTTCACATGACAATGAATGAAAAAATAAATAAATAAATAAAACACGCACGCACACAAAGCAAATCAATTGATTAATTAAATATACAGTAGCAGTCAACATCTAAAGTGGATCAAAAAAGATGTCCTAAACTATGAACACGTTTTGGTTATTAGGACACCTTTGATGAAAGGTTTTGATCAGATTCACTGAAGATGTTGACTACTGTATGTAAAGTATCTATACATACATACATAGATATATCGATGAATATATTCATGGAAGTTAAAGAATATAAACAGCAGGAACAGAAACAGGAGTTGGTTATGTATGGCTTGTGATCTACTGACAAAGCAAAAATAATTCTTTATAAAAAGGCTAGCAAAATACTCACAATGCATTTCTGTTTCCCCCTTTAATAATATGTTTTAATACTCTTCTCGCTTTAACTAAATGCATCTGAATTGTGGTTAATAGAATGCGTAAAAACAGGGCAAATGTGAGATTACACAACGAATAATGGCCATTCTTTTATATGCATAAACACAAGCGCAAGACATAAATCTCCTCACCTCTTAATGTACGCAAACAGCCTTCGGTGGGGATCTCTAAAGCATCTGCAGGAAAATAAGAGGGTTGAATGACATTAGCCGGTGTGACTGGAAAGAACTTTCGTAACTCTTTTTTCGTAACCAGTGTGCGTCTGACGTCACGCGCTCCAGTCTCACGTGTTTCTGTTGTTGACAGATACAGACGATAAATTCACTGATTCCCAGAATGAGCAAGAGTTCTTGACTTTACATTAATAATTTGCATCAACATTTTTATCGTTTTTATTATAATAAATCGCAGAGTGGATGTCTAAAATGTGTTTCTTCAGATTAAACTCATCGATGTTTGAATAAAGTTTTTCAAATGAAAACAAACATGGCCGCTTCCATGGCGCGTTGCTTGTAGTGTTTTATAGCAAAGTCCCTTTGCTTATCAAATAATTAATAGATGTGACGGTGAGTTATTGTTATTAACTGACCTTGACGTCGATGCACGAATGAATTAGGGCTCAATTCTGTGAGATTAGGGAAATTTTGACAATAACTCCCAAATCTTGCTACAGTAGTAATCTTTAAAACGAGTGCAGTATGTTATATATAAATAGATTTTTAAAATATATAATGGTTAATTAAATGTACCGTATTAAATGTACTATGCTATTACCTCGCATTTTTGTACATATCAGAGCATATAGCATATGCATGGGGTGTGTGTATATATATCCCACATACATACACACATACATATATACTGTAAATGAAAAGTTTGGATGCAGAAGCCTCTAAGTGCTGTCTGAAATGTTCTTCTAAAGTTAGCAATGTTATAAGTTCACTTTGATTGCATAGAAAATGATATATACATTGCCATTAGAGTAAAATTACTGATCCTAAACATGGGAGCCTGATAAAAATGCTCAGTTTTGAAGAAAATTTCAGATAGCACTGAGAGGCTTTTGTGCACAATTTATGCCGATGAAGCTGAAGCCTTTAGATAAAAAGATTCATGGGGAAAATATACTTGTATACATTTACTTAGAATTTTGAGTTTATATTATTATATATATATTTTTTATTATTATTGCCCTTTCATAGAATTGACCTCCAGCCAAAAGATATTTGCTCCATCTGAAGCAAGGATGAGCCGCTCCACTAGCCTCCTGCAGCAGATGACCATATTCGTGACAGTAGTGACCGGCGGCGGATGTGCTATGATGTATTACCTCATGCAGAGTAAGTCAGGACTAATTAAAGCTTCTGTTAGCTGGGAAACATTGTGTGATTGTTCTTGCATTTCTTTCAGAAAATTTTGCAAAATCGGAGCATTACCAACTTGCCCTTGAAAAGCTGAACAATAATTCCACTGCCTTGGCCAGTCTGGGTGCTCCTCCCCTGAAGATACACAACATCCATTTATCTGACCGACACAACCGCATTGACCACAGCAACGCTCGGGTCAGCATCACCTTAAACCTCAGAAATACTCCCTTTACTACTGGTCTGAAATATATTAATCATCATATATATCAATTTCAGCTGAAGATCCCAGTTACAGGGTCAAAGACTGGAGGCTATCTCTACACAACTTCCACAAGAGATGCTCTCATGAACAGGTACCAAGATTTCACCTTTTTAATAAACACACACACACATTATGTTACATTTATATAAGGATCTTAACCTCTTTTTGTCACTAGATGGCACCTCCAGCAAGTGTTTCTGAAGCTGAGGGAAGGTGAGATCATCGAGGTTTTCAACAAGACAGAATCCGAAGAGTAACTTTACTCAGAAACATTTCATCAGTGCTAAACAGACAACAAATACAAGAGGAGCCTTGGACAGTTTATAGATTGACAGCCTGTGTTTTTTTTTTAACTAATGTGATGATGGCATTCACATATATTTCTCTACTTTACTACTTGTATGGAAGCTGTGTCATATGAAGCACTTTATTTTGGGGCAGCTTGGGAAAAAAATGATTTTAGTACTTTATTTCTGTTTTATGTGCTTCGTTCAAGATGCATGATGTGAAAAGCATACACTGTAATGTCATGTTTTATCATATTTATATCAAGCATGTCTATATGTACACACACATGCATAAAATGATAAACACAATATAATAAGTCAAATGGTAAAAACCTAAATCTGTTCCACTTTCCAAATGAAATGTATGAAACATGAAAACTACAATATGACTACAACTCAATACAGCTTGAAATGCCAACACTGGGATCTTTGGATCATCTGTATTGCCATTGTGACTGGTCTTGTATCATTGTAATTACTACACTATACCAGTAGGTGTCAGTAAAAGATTATTATTCATAAACCCTAGAAATTTGAATCATTCAATAAATAAATAAATCAGATTATTTAATTAAAGATGCAGAAAACACATGTATTCTGAGTCTTTATAAGCAAATAGCTTTACAGACAATTTTGTGCTAATCACTTATTTTTCTTCTTTAATTTTTTTTGTTCACTGGAAAGCAGTGTTCTTTTAAGCATGCTGTAAATATAATTTTAGCCATGTGCTAAAATATTTCCCATGGCACATGTGTCATTTTTTTCATTTGACAAATTTAAACCATGCTCAGTTCATAATTACTCTTAAGTATCATAAATCTATATTCACAGGACAGGAGGGAGCAGACATCATCCACAGAAACACAGTGACCCAGTTTAACCACAAGGCCTGTAGTTTCCTCAGACTCTCTCTCTGATCCACATCTCCTCTCATTGAAACGAGTCCCATTGTGTGCATAATGCATACTGATGATGCACACAATGATTTTAGAGATAATATGTGAAACAGTAGTGCAGTGAGCACTATACTAGCATTTTACTCTTCAGTTCTCTCTGAAACTGTTTTGAATCTGATTAAACATTGGTTCCAGACTGAGTTGGGGCTTCATGTCTCAAACTTTCCTCCTTCAAGCCCTTCAAAAATCCCACTTTTATCCCCCGAAACCACCCGCTCCTGCTCCAGAAATATCCTCATATTCCACAGAGCTCTGGGGACCATCTGTCTTCACTTCCATCTGCCAAAACATCCATGCATATAAATACTTCCTCCAATCTGTTTTTGAATTTTTCATATTACAGCACAGTATGTTAACCATTGCAATGTATAAATCCTTCATTAAATGGCATCAAGTTTTTATTTTATTTTTTTATTTATTTATTTGTTGCTGATTATACGGTTGTAGAGAGATGTGCTTGCTTGTTTTGGCGCGTTTCAGATGACTTGAGGTTTTCTTGAATATTACAGGAATAACAAGAAGTATGAGAAGGGAGACTGTGAACATAATAAATTGGGTAAATTGAGGGACGAGGGAAAGAAATTGCATTAAACAATATATATATATATATATATATATATATATATATATATATATACACTAATTTATAGTAAATACTACAGTGTTTTTGAAAAAAAAATTTGAATGAGTTTTATTAACTAGGCCTATAGTGTTTGTCAGTACTTCAATTAATTTGTTGCTGTAATTTTAAAGTTTCTGTGGTAATATAACAATTATAGTAATATAAACAAATACCAAATACTGTACTAAGTTTTCTACAACTATATATTATACTAGCATACACTACTGTTAAGTGTAGTAAAAACGATTGCAGTTTATTAGTTTGCTGTTAATACTACAATATTAATATACAGTTTACTATAGTGGTTTAAATACACTACAGTATTTGCATTTTCCGCCAGTCTTAGTACACGATGCAACTACAGAAGAGTCGAGTTTTAAATAGATTGAAACTCTTTAGTCATTAGTCACGATTTATGATTTTTAATTTAGTCACGATGCTAATGGTCTAATCGGATTCAATGATTTATGCTAAGCTGTGCTAATTTTTGGGACCATAGACCCGGCGATCGGCTGAATGGATTCAAAAACGGTAAAACACATCTGTATTACTCTACGGATGTTGGAAAATGAGCCTATTTCCAAAAAAAGTGGAGTGTTCCTTTAAGCTAGGCCTTTAGTGCTACGTTAAATTCAATATAGTTAAATTAAACCTGATTACAGTGGACTGTCATATTGTTACTAGCCATATGTCATAACATATAAACGACCACATCTGACGGATCAAGAGTCAGCCTCGTCATTAGAAAGTGATTGTTTATTGACATTCGTTAACAGTGTTATGCTGTAGTTACAGAGCTCGGCCTGAGAGAGGCGCTATAAGTGACCTCAATACACAATTCAAAACATTTGTACATTTCCCGTTCTTATTCTCTTCCATACACATAGATTAAAGTGTAAAAAGGACATAAGCAGGCTAGTGTATGTGTCCGAGGTGGAAGCAGGAGCCAAATCCTTCTGCATTTCCCAGAATGCCACGTTTATAGAGAGGCAGTATGTTCCAGAACCTTCTGGTTATTTCTCTCACACTGTCAAATGACTGCGAGTGTCTTGATAAATGAAGAAACGTCCTCCACAAGCGCCAAAGAGTAGCATTTCTTACAATTCCAACCAAATATGCATAGTAATATACATTTGAGAAAACTAACATTATGCCAATAGTAAGTATGAAGAGATGTTTAAAAAAAAAAAAAAAAAAAAGATAAATTGTTGGCTGTTGAATCGATTCATCACATTTTCAAATTTAGATTTTACATTGACTGTTCAAGCAAGTATGTACACGTGTGATATACAGACATTTTCTAATTTCTTAATTGGGATAAATAATACAAACTCACTTTCTACATTCCTAATATCTTAAGCTGAGTGTTGTTCATTTTGAGCTGCAATTGTTTTTAGCAGAAGTACATTTCAGACACGATTGCTTGTTCTCCATCACCACCACAATAAAAGGAAAGTTCACCCAAAAATGAAAATTTCAGGAAAACATCATTTAATGTGTATGAATTTCCCATTCTTCTGCATATTCAAACAATGCATTTTTTTGGGTGAACGTTCCCATTTAGAAAATATCAGGAGACATTAGTAAAAGACTGACTCATCAAGTGTGGATTAGACAGAAACACATGCACCTCCAAATGGCAATTTATGACCATCTTAATGTATAATACACACATTCACATCATCTTAAAATGTAAACATGAACAATAATCAAAACTTCAGCACAGTAATCCAATCTAGTCATCAATAAAACCAACCACAGAACGAACAACTTTGACATTTCAAAGAAATGTGGCCTGACATTTAAACCAATTTCCTTTTCAAATAAATAAATGACTCACTGCTCTTCAAATTCACAAACAGCTGAAACGCTCTGAAGAACATGACATGGGGTGCACAATTTGTACTATTTGGTCTGTCATATCTGTCAATACATCCTCACCAATTTAAGTCATAAAAAGACATCATATAAATAGAAAAACAAAAACATTTCATAAACATTAGGGAAAGCGAGCGCATGTTACGGCATCAGAAAATTTTAAGTTTACTTTAAGTTGGAGATGTGGGTTATGTGACAGTTTAGAAAAACATTTTAAATGTATCCAAATGAGCAACAACAATGATGCGGCAACTGCCAATGGGAGCACAGACAGTAACACCAATGATCTAAATCTAGAAATTGAAATAAATACATAAAAATAGAATAAATAAAAACAAAGTATCGTTCCATTTTAAAGTGCCTTTAAAGTCCTATTATGATTTTTTGGACAATCTTTCATGTAGTGTGTAAGTGAATGAAAACATCCTGCAAAGTTTTAAATCTGAAAATGCAGAGAGTATAAAGTTACTCTCTCTCAAAAGAAAGAGTCGACTCGGAATCACTGAAACGAGTCCCAAGCCGTTTCATGCTGAAGTCAAAATGAAGCATTAGCCCGTCCGATTGTTGGTCTTTTCGTTTTGGTCTGAATGAAAAGGCAAATTCATCCTTTACCACTAGATGCCTCTTTAGGAGACGTAAAAGCACACAACACTGCTTTAAATGAAACTGGCCAATCACTAGAGGGGTTTGAAAAACTGAATCGTTTGGGAGTCGTTGAACAAATAAGGTAAAAATAAATACATATTTATATACACACTTTAATACTAAAAATGAACATTCTGAAGGAAACGGTTCATACTAACTGCAGTAGTGCACACTGAATCACATGACACTGCTCATTATGAGCATTTACTTCTGAGATGTCTTCCTTCCCATTGGCAGTTCACGGCATTACTCATTTACATAAAGTACAGGCCCACCTCGCATCACCAATGGTTGTTGCTCCTTTGGCTCAAATCACTATAAATCACTGTTACCGGGAATGCACTTTTACACAGTGTCTTATCTAGAAGTAACGAACGAGACATTTTCTTCAGTCCTTTGTTTTAATGTTTTGTTATGCCCCCACAGTGCAGTCTCATTGGTTTAAAATATCCCTCCACACAGCTGTATAAGCAGCAATAAATATATTCTGATTGGATGTGTTGTGTTTCGCTTTTAGTGTTGTGTTATTATAAGCAATCGTATGTCATCGCTGGAAATTCATTCAAACATTACAGACAAGACAGCATGAAGCCTTAAACATCCTTAAACATGTCTGATGACTTAATGATTTTAATATACAGATCAGTACAAAATGAATAAATCAAGTGTGTCAAATCAAGGCTCAGGTTTGCCATTTCCCCCTTTGACTCCTGCGAAGTGATGTCACGTCCTGTGACGATGCCGTTTTCGGTGAGATCATGTGAACTAGTGCACACATTTACAATAATTACGGCACCTCCATCCATGAGCGTATTTGGTTTGAACTTTACAATTCTTGTCAATGTGAAAATGCACCAACAGAAAGGATGCTGGCTATGACGGTGTGGTGAAATGATGATGAACTGAGAGCGACTCCAGTGGAGGTCGAGGCCCTGAGTGTTAAAGCAGGTTGAAGGCTTCTCTTTCACTATTGCATACCCGTTACACACTGTCCACCCGCGCAGGTGACTGATGCATGCAGTGGTGTCCTGAACAAACCACAGAAACGGACACAGGACACGATCCACGCAAGTAGATAATTACATACGGTGTACATGGAAAGGTCACCGGGAGGAAGGTGTTTTATGGAGTCCTCACTCAAGGCCAAAAGTGCTGGTCTCTTCCACAGCGATCAGTAGTTTCTCGTACAACATGGTGTAGGATGGATACGGCGGAAGATCCAGACGGTTAAAGCATGTGTGCGCCCTGAGAAACCAGACACGACACATCAGCAGCCTGACTGACAGTCTCATGTCAAGACCGATCTGCTTTCAGGTCTGGTCATGTGACAACATCTCTTACTGTCTATTTGCATACTGGCATGACTAAAAATTACATTTAATTAAATTATTTACCAAATTATTTAATTAAATTATTTAATTATTTTTTATTTTACAAAACAAAAAGTTAAAGTTAATTAATATTGCAGGAAAAAGCAATCTAATGCTTGTGTTGCTCAGAGGACCTGTATCTTTCATTCATGATATTCTCTGAATTCACGTGAAACATTTCCCATAGCAAAGTTTTGAAAGAGTGCATCACTGTACCTCGGGAGTGATGTGATCTTGCCCCATTTCTCAATGCAGAAGCGTCGCAGGCCGTTGCTCCCGCGCAGTGCTGTGAAGCCCTCGTACGGCACACTGGAGGTGCCCGTCACAAACTGCAGCAGACGCAGTCTCTGTTCATTATTGAAGCGCTCCACCGCACCCCAGAACCACCGGATCACAATATGCCCATCATGATAACCTAAAGACAACAAGGACAGAGTTCAAATACTGTACACAACAACTAGAATTTTCCACTTTTTTTTTTCCATAGAAGCATCTCGGACACCCACTTATTCATTCACTTACATGTAAGGAATTACATGATGGAATCTCTTCAAGCTCTTGAAAATGAATATGTTTGTATCTTTCAACGATTTTATTAGCATGGCCACGCTATCAAATGCATTAATGTTGTATTTCTGCATTGGTGTGTCCTCTCACCTCCTCTGTACTCGGTGTTGTTCCTCCAGTCGTTTAAATCAATCTCCGCTGTTCCTGCAATAACCAGCTCCAGCTCTCTGGCATCAAACACAGACACTAGACGGGAGTCCACCACCTACATAAACACACACACAAAGAGGTCAAAGGTTAAACAATGGCCACTTGCACAGTACTTAACACTAAACGAGCAGAGAGTAAATTAGCATGATTACTTCATAAAAGCCACGGACAAGAGCTTGCGTCTGCTGGACGACACCACGCTCCACCCTCCACTTCACCATCCGCTCGATATATTCCTTCTTATTCTTCTCCGTCACCTGCACATTGGTCCCGCCAGACTTCAGCTCCCGCTCGGTCACCTGACACCAAGATACTTTCAGTTTAAATTCACTCCACACTCATTTTTTTTTAAACCACAAGAAATCTTTAGGCAGCTGTTTATTACAAAATAGCAACAATTTTATATTAACGATGCCCAAAAAAATTGTGTTTAATATTATAATAGAATTATAAACATTATGTGGCCAGGTATGGTTTCCCATACTAGGAATTTGTGCTCCGCATTTAACCTGCGTGTAACCCACACACAGCAGTGAGTAGTGAACAACCCCACACACCCGGAGCAGTGGGCAGCCATTGCTGCGGCGCCTGGGGATTAGTTGGGGGAACAGCGCATGCATGCAAATATAGAGAGAGAGAGAGAGAGAGAGAGAGAGAGAGAGATACATAGAGATACATACAGTACTGTGCAAAAGTTTTAGGCAGGTGTGAAATATGCTGTAAACAAAGAATGCTTTCAAAAATGGAAGTGTTAAAAATTTATTTTCATGAATGAACAAAAGAGAAATCTAAATCAAATCAGTATTTGGTGTGACCACCCTTTGCCTTCAAAACAGCAACAATTCTTCTAGGTACACTTGCACACAGTTTTTGAAGGAACTCTGCTGGTAGGTTTTTCCAAACATCTTGGAGAACTAACTATAGATTTTCTGTGGATGTAAGCTTTCTCACATCTCTTCATGCAATCACAGACACACTCGATGATGTTGAGATCAGGGCTCTGTGGGGGCCATGCCATCACTCCCAGTACTTCTTGTTCTTCTTTAGTTCTTAATGACTAAATAATAAATGTATAAATAATAAATTTGGGGCCAATCATACACCTCCCTGATAGTATTGCATGATGGATAAGCATCTGCCTGCATTTCTCAGCATTGAGAACACCATTAATCCTGACCAAGGAACCTCCACCACGCTTCACTGTTGCCTGCAGACACTCATTGGTACCACACTCCAGCCCTTCGATGAATAAACTGTTTTGACTTAGCAGTTCAGAGCACCTGATGCCATTTTTCTGCACCCCAGTTCCTATGTTTTTGTGCATACTTGAGTCACTTGGGCTTGTTCCCACGTCAGAGGTATGGCTTTTTGGCTGCAACTCTTCCATGAAGACCACTTCTGGCCAGACTTCTCCAGACAGTAGATGGGTGAACCTGGGACCCACTGGTTTCTGCCAGTTCGGAGCTGATGGCACTGCTGGACATCTTCCGATTTTGAAGGGTAACAAGCTTGATGTGACTTTTATCTGCTGCAAGTTTCCTTGGCTGACCACTGAATCTACGATCCTCCTCCTTCAAAAGAATTTGACCAGCACGTCTTGAAACCCCAGTCTGCTTTGAAATCCTTGTCTGGGAGAGACCTTGTTGATGCAGTGTAACTACCTTGTGTCGTGTTGCTGTGCTCAATCTTGCCATCACATAAAACTGTCTTTCACAACCTCACATTGGCAGCAGTTCAACCAGCTTTAAGCCTCCTACACAGCTGTTTCTGTTTTAGTTCATGACTGGGTTTCAACCTAGGCTACATGTGACACTGATGATCATTAGCACCTGTTTGGTATACAGTAATTGATTGATCATACACCTGACTATAATCCTTCAAAATCCCTGACTTTGTGCAAGTGTACCTATAAGAATTGACGCTGGTTTGAAAGCAAAAGGTGGTAACACCAAATATTGATTTGATTTAGATTCTTTGTTCACTCAATTCGCATTTTGTAAATTGTCAAAAATAAATAATTATTATTAATATTTCCAAAAGCATTCTTTGTTTACAGCATTTTTTCACACCTGCCTAAAACTTTTGCACAGTACACTATATATATATATATATATCACAGCACTACTGATTTTGTTTTAATAAAATACACCCTCTGGGGGCTTTTCACTACTTCCTGGGTTGTGTAATTCCTCAGATGGCCACAATATATATGTATATGTATATGTTATGTATATGTATAAAGGCAGGAATAGTTGTAGGTTTCTTCCACCTGTCCGAACACTTCCTCATTGACAGTGAAGGTGAGATCCAGAACATCTGTGATGTCATTGTCCTTCATCCACTGTAAGCTCTGATGAAACTCCTCATCCAGGTACTCCAGATCACTGAGATCTGTGGCTCTGCAGACGGGGTAACAATAAACGCGCTTTTACAATAAATATATTATAGGATATTGTATTCTGATGTGGTATACTGATAAATAGGTCAGGCCAAATGGACTGATATTTGGGTTTACTTCAAGATTACCATGGCCTTTGTTTTTGGTTTTTTTTCACACAGAAAAAAAAAATATTAATCTTATGTTTACTTTTTTTTTCAGTGCTTGTATACAACACAATGTGCTCACAACTTGTCAATGTTGTCATTGTTTTCAAAATTCTGCATGTAGTTGAACGCATTTAATGGTTTTTGGTCCACTCACAGTCTGAGGAGAGCTTTATAAAACGGGCGGGTGAAGAAGGCGTCTAACAAATACTGATGAATCAAAGCCAGCCCAAGAATTCGACCACTAAACCGAAACCTGAAAACACACATCACGTCATGTGGTCAAAAAAACAGACATCCTGGCAATGATAACAGCAGCCAACAACATAACTATTTATTACTCTGTCAATGGCAATTCAGTGTGCCTTCTCATACCACACAGGAAGGTGAATTCCTTGGAAGGAAGTGGAAAGAACCTTACCATTCCAAATGGTTTTCCACAAAAGCAGACATTGGGCTGATCTGGACAGTGTATGTGTCATTAGCGGAGTATTCAAACAGGCCGTAGTAAGGGTTAAAGAGCTCCTGAGACAGCAGGAAGAAAAACTCTCTCGATGGTCCACTGTAGTCCAGTCTGGAAGAATATCAGAATTCAGATATAACTACACATAACTATTGCCTTTCCTGCGTTTATGCTAACTGAATAAAAAGTGTCACATTACCAATTAAAACTATTAACAGAATATTTTATTTTATTTGTTTGTTCCCCTTGTTTCACTTCTGAAATAAGTCTTTCAGTGTTTCAGTCAAATTGAAAATATATTCAGTAAAAGTTAATTTATTGTGAGCAATTATGTGTACGTGTTATACATTGTGTTATATTTGCTGATATCGGGTTTCTTCCTCACCCTTCCTCTCCGACAAAGGTGATGTAGAGCTTGTTCCTCTGGAGCTCTTTACGGGAGTAGGCCATGACCTGGTTAAATGTTCCTTCTAACAGATGATCTCTTCTGACGATCAATCTAAAAAACAAGTCAGAACAGACATTTATCTGGCAGATATTATTTCTAGGCATTTGTTAACATATTTACTACTAGTATTTGCTCAGAATACATTACAGTACATATCCATACACTAAAATTCTTTTTTTTTTCTTTTTATTTGAAATGAATACTTTTTACTTGATCAATCAAGGACACATTACATTGGTCGAAAGTGACATTGAATGCATTAATAAAATTCAAAATATTTGTATTTCAAATAAACACTGTTTTAAATAATATTTTTTGTTTGCATAATAATGTGTTATTTATGTGTATATATAAACACACACATGCATGTATATATTTTTGATTACTTTATATATATATATATATATATATATAATATTTATTTATAATGTAAATTATATGAATATAAATATAGATGTCTAAATACATTGAAATAAATTTTAAATATATACTGTATGTATGTGTATTTATATACTGTATAGATAATAAATATACATAGAACACACACATATATTATACAAATAAAAACTTATTTTGGATGTGATTAATCATGATTAATCATTTGTCAGCACTAATAAAAATAAAAGAGTAGAAAATCAGCATATTAGAATGATTCATGAAAGATCATGACACAAGTAATGATGCTGAAAATTCAGCTTTGCGTCACAGGAATATATTACATTTTAAAATATATTAAAACAGTAAACAGTTATTTTAAATTGTAATAATATTTCACAACTGTAATGTTTTTACTGTATTTTTGATCAAATGAATGCAATCTTGTGAGAATAGACTACGCACTTGATCTTGCCGGGTCCTTGCCCGTAGCCCTTTGCCTCCAGCTTCCTGTAGAAGTTGCGTAGTTTCGCCTCAAAATCCCTGCGGTAAGGCGCTGGTGCCCGAGCCCTCTGGGTCCCTAAAAAGACAGTCACAAATCATCACCACAGACATAAAATCGAGCTTACTATGAATATTAATTATTAAAGAAAGACTGTCTGAAATTCAGAAAGATTTCACTTTGAGAACAAACACAAACAAGGGTAGATGATCATTTCTTTCATTACATTAAATTTGAGGGCAAAGATTATGGACAATGTTTCGGAGGACAGTTTTGTCTTCAAAAATGTTTATCTGGTTTGTCCAAACATGCACAGCAGTCAAGTTTTACAAAAAAAGACTGGTTAACCACTTCAGGACAGAAGGAAACGTGGTGGACAGAGGTTTGTATATTCACACACTACAGGTTTGGGGTCTGTAAATGTGCTGATGACACAGAGAGGGGCAGCTGGGTAAGAACAGTATTTAAGGCTGGAGTGCGGCTGACCTGGAGAGCTCTCACCAGACAGACAGCAGGCTGGAACGAGAGGAGTTCGCTCAAGGAAGCCTTTATCAGAGCAGATCAGAGTGCGTCAATGAACTACGACTGGACTTTCCTTGCAAACTTGAGGTTCTTTGTGTAAAGAAATCAATTTAACACCCCTCTTGGATCCTATCCCACAGCTAAATATGGGTGTGTATGAGCTAATGTGTCTTAAGAAAAAGGGCGTGTTTAGGGCTCAAACACTTGTGACTAAAAATAGATGTGTGTGTGAAGTGTAAAATGTTTTTAGAACCATGTGTGTGAATTAGAAAAGTTCAATTGAATTGAATTGAATTGAATTGAATTGAATTGAATTAGAAAAGTCCTGTTCCGTTTTATCAAATTTAAGGTCAGCAATATGTGTTAAAATCTATTTTTAAATATATTACTAATCTTTAAAAGACTATTAGATAAACGTGAGTGCGGCTGGATCATGGATCAAAGGATTGAGCGTTCAGAAGAGTTTGCGATCAATGAACAGAGTGCATTTATGCCAAAAGATTGCTTAGGATGTACTGTTGATGAATTATGCCTATGTTTACTTTAGTATTGTTATATGTTGTAGATGGTTGTGAGAGTGCATATTTTATCACCTTCATCTTTTTGAATGAGCAATAGTAAAAAGTAAAGCATAAACATTACAAAAAAATCCTAATGTTCCTTTAGGATTCTAATAAATAATAATAATAACATCTCATTATTTCCATTTACTAAAAAAAAGACATGATTCAATCAATTTCCTTTGTGCATCTAATATTTTTTTTTATGTTAAGCCCCTGGCATAAGATATTTTGTTTTAAATATTTGAGAAGAAGGTTACTGGAAGGTGCAAATGAGGCCTGGGATTATTTTGATGACCAAACTCCACTTGATGTTACATTAGATCATATCTAAACCATGTGTGCATCCTGCAGAGCATCTGAAGACCTGTGTTTAAGTTCTCAGCTGACTCACCTGGAGAGTTTTGAGGAGAGGAACCAGGAGAGCAGCGTGGAGAGAAGTTGAAGCTAGGGTGAAATGATGTGAGCGGAACATAAGACATGATGTCCTCTTCAAACAAACTGAAAAAAGAATGATATGAGACATTGTAAAATTTTACTCTATGTAACATTGTCTGTGAATGTGCATTAATAATAATTATTTTTAAGCACGGCCAGTTCATAGGAAGTAGGGAGCTTTACCTTAACAGCATGACCAGGTCAGCATCACAAGACAGCTTCTCTAGTCTCTGTGTGCCTTCGGTTCGGATGTGATGCACCTTTTCCCTTAAGACATAATAAATACACACAGTTTAAAAGTACTAACGATGTATTTTGTTACAGTAACAGGAAAGTGTAGGGTCATACTTGAGCGAGTGATTCCTCGCCAGGCTCGGCTGCCGTTCTTGTAGCACCTCAAAGATGTTTGGTTGCCGTAAAAACGCTACAATCTTGTCATTGTATGCTGGGAAACAAAAAAAAAAAATCACATCAACTCAACTGCAGATACTGTATATATAAATACAGTATATAAAACTGTATATTTATCAAATATCTTTAGAAAGTTTCCTTTGGTTATGAGCATTGTAATTGTAATTTTAATGTCAATTTTATTTGATCAGGACCCTAAATGACCCTAAGGAACATGCCAAAGAGTTCCCTCTATCATGTTTTTTTTTCCTTTTAAAGAGTCCCTGTCTTAAATTTATTTAAGTTTGTTTAATTTCAGCGAATCAATTTTTGAAAAAGAATTACATTTCGGCCACTGATTAATCATTCACTCAAGTCCCTATGTGTTATAAGATGTACAATATATACTAATATTGTAAAATATTATTACAGTCAGTGTTGTTTTCGTCAACGATGACGAAATAATTTCGTTGACGCCACTTTTTTTCATGACAATAACGAGACGGTGA
>JAUCMS010000062.1:2371186-2390289 GCA_032357445.1 Enteromius radiatus
TTATGTCCATGTACTGAACTCTTATTATTCAACCATGCCAAGGTACATTCAGTTTTCCATTCTATGGCACCTTTAATTATTTTCAAAACCGATAATAAATGAAATGATTGTGTGTCCCTCAGGTAAAGCGGTGATCCAGCAGACTCTGTGTGTGTTGAGGGATCTGGTGGACAGTATATCAGGAGAGGCCACCAAATCCCGTCAGATCTGTTACCACAGTCTGCAGGAGTCTGTCCAGGTCACGCTCGCGCTCTTCCCCCTCTTCATCCAGCAGCCAGGTGACTATCACTTCTACAGTCACTCATCTTTCATCAGCGTTTACAACAAACAGCGTCTTCACTGCCTTGTAGTGTCTTAATCATTAGGGGTGTGATGAGATCTCGCGAGATGCGATGTGTCTGGTCTCGCGAGAACTTGGCGATATCCTCACGATAGTGGTATGATGCAGAAAATTGCTGCTGCGTTATATTTATGACGTGCTGACACAAATTCCAAATGGTTTTCAATGGTCGCTTTATATTTATCTAGTGTAGGCACTTAAGCTGCATTCACACCAGACGCAAGTGATTTACATGTTAAGTCAATGCAAAGACGCGATTAGACATCCTGCTTGACATGTGATTCGCACAAAACGCTCAAGTTGAAAAATCCGAACTTTGGCGAAAATTCGTGCCGCGCACAGCTTTTAAATGATGCTCAATCGTGGATTAGTGCGCAATGCCACCTACTTGAGTGGCGCTTTTTAAGCGTTCTTCTCGCGCATACACTGTTGTACATGGACTGGAAAAATTGCCTGCATGGTGACAGGGTGCGCAGGTGTTCGCAAGACCCCTCTGATGAAGAAAATGACGTCATCAGGGGCCGACTTTTTTTTTTTTTTTTTTTATCGCTTACCCTGCTTTTAAAGGGATATTTGTGTTACTTGTTTTTATTTATTTATAGAGTTTATATTTTTGTGTAATTACTTGCCTGTCAGTTTGTGGCAAAATAGTTCGCAGTGTTCACATGTTGTTTATTACTGCATTTAATTAGTATATTTTATCATTGAGGATTTATTTTAAAAAAGTCGTGAACCCAGTGTCTCGTCACACCTCTAATAATTCTCGTCTTCTCTTTCTCTCTCAGATGTGACGGATGAGATGCTGAGTTTCTTTCTCACGCTGTTTCAAGCACTGCGTGTGCAGATGGGTGTGGCCTTCACAGAGCAGATCATCCAGACCTTCCTCAGCATGTTCACCAGGTAACCTTCGCTGCTTTCGCTGACACCGAGAGACATTAGCAGTTGTTTCCTGATGTCAGGTTCATCTAACTTGTCTAAATCTTCACCGTGTTCCTCAGAGAGCAGCTGGCGGTGAGCATCTTACAGGAGGGCAGCTCTGGCTCCAAAGTGGTTCAGAAGTTTCTCAAGATTCTGCAGGTAAATGAGTAAAAGCCACTTTGCATTGGCGTTTCTGTGTTTTATTAAACACGTCATTCACAGTTTACCTTTGTATTATTGTTTCAGGTGGTGGTTCAAGAACCTGGTCAGACTTTCAAACCCCTGTTACCCAGCATCCTCAGCCTTTGTTTGGATCAGGTTTACCCAATAGTGGCAGAGGTATGAGACATAAATAATAGACTAGATATTAACATCTATAAGACACATTCTTGTTGTTGTTGGGCAGATACATTAAATACAAACACTTACAATGTTATGTTATGATTAATTTAAGAATAAAAATAGTTTAATACAAATAATAAAGAGTTTTGGTGATCTAAAGCTCTCTAGCGTTCTTTATTGTGGATGTTTTTCTAATTTGCTGATCTTGGTCTCTGTGTTGTGCAGCGCTCCTGTCCAGATGTGAAAGCCGAGATGTTCGAGCTGCTCTTCCAGATTCTCCATCAGAACTGGAGGTTCTTCTTCAAGAACTCGGTGTTGAGCAGCGTTCAGAGAACCGGAGCCGAAGAACTGATGGAGAACCAAGCGCAGTTCATTACCGCCATGCAGGTATCAGCTGCTCTAGAAACATGACGCTTCTGCAAATTAGACTGGGTTAAGTCAAGCAGTGACACCCCTTCCATGATGATCAGAGTCATGTGGAGTCACGCAATGGAGAACAACACAATGCAAATGTTTTGTTTTTGGCTTTATAGTCTGTATAGTCTAGTCTGTGTTTCCTAGAAGTTTAATTCATATAATTTGAGATTTAGTTAAGGTTCTGAATATGCTGATATGTGTGGTGTTGGACCATTTTTGTGTGTCTCTGAGCCCCTTGTATTTGATTTGCAGGCATTTGGTCAGTCTTTTCTGCAACCGGACATTCACATCTTCAAACTAAACTTGAGTTACCTTGAGGTCCTGAACACCAAACACAAGCTGTACCACAGGGTAAATATTTTCTTTTTAAAAATGAGTTTAAAGTATATATTTATATATAAATATTTATATTTACTTATATATTTATAAATTAATATATATATATAAATATATATTTAAATAAATAAATATATACATATAAATAAATTTTTAAATAAATAAATATATACATATAAATTTATTTATTTATTTATATATTTATATCTATATAAATTTATTTATGTTTATATATATTTATACATTTATATTTATTTATATATTTGTATATATTTATATTTATTTATAAATATTTTAATTTATTCTATTATATTATAAAAATGTAATTCAAAATTTAACTTCTATTCAATATATAAATAATGTTCATTAAAAAATATATTAATATTAATATATATATTAATATATATTAATATTAATAATATTAAAATATAATAATAATTTAAATATTTATATCAAATATTTTATTATATTTTTAATATTTATTTATATATAATATGCAATAAGTTTCATTTTATATTTTTCTATATAAATCTTTTTCAAATTTATAAAATTAAGAGAATTTAAATGTTTTTATTTTATATTAAGTATGTTTCATTTCAATTTTGAGGTTATTTTTTATTTATATTTATTATAAACTATAAATAAATTATATTTAATACAAAATAAAAAATTAAATGTTAAAATGTATTTATTTATATTTTTTGTAATAGGTGTAATGTATTTGGATTTATTTTCATGTTTTGATGTGTGGTTCTGTGTTAATTTCAGAAGCTGTTCCGGAACACCATGCTGTTCCACTTCATAAATGTTCTCCTTCAAGTCCTCCTGCACAAGAGCCACGACCTTCTCCAGGATGACATCACGCTGGCGCTCTACAACATGGCGGCTGTGGATTTCTCAGCGTTTTACTCCTCCTTCTTGCCAGAGTTCCTCAATGGCTGCCAAGGCCTCGACCCTCACCAACGCACAACGCTTGCCCGAAACTTTGCGCCGGAGAGGGTGAGTGAACCTGACTGATCCCATTAACACCTGATGTGATAATTACATCAGAAAACTTTTTTTTTTTTTTACAAATATGAAGCGCTGGAACATATTCTGGCTTTCTTTTTTAGACATGGCTCTGTCGTTAATGCCTTTTAATTTTTTTACTTTTTTTTTTTTTTTGGGCGAACCATTCCTTTAGTGCCGTGGTGGAGGATTAAGGGCTGATTTAGGATAAGCATGCTTTTCTTAGCATCTTTTATGAAACAGCCCCTGGGGCGTTTAGTTGCCAGGTGTTGTCAGATTCACCTGTACACAGACTTGTCCCATTCACTCGGTTTTGGGTGATGTGGGTTCAGTGTGAGCCGTCTTCAGGTTTTAACATGTGAGTAACATCTTGTTTCTGTCTCTGTCCCCCGCAGGACCTGCCATCATTTTCTCAGGGAGTGTATCGTATCGTGAACGACCTGCGCTTCTACAGACTGTGCAATGGAAGCCTTCCTCCGGGAACCTTGAAACTATAGCAGCGCTCCATCCCCCTGCCGCTCTGCCAAACCACGGCCCATCTTTCTCCAGGACGCTGACCACTGCTTCGGTGGTCATGTCTCGCCTTTCGCCAGGGGCTGGCCTGAGACCTCAGCGGCGGCGTGCTCAGAGAACCGCGGGGCATAGCTTCTTCTATGTTTATTTCAGCTAGATTTTACACGTTTGCCAATGATCAAGAGGCCAAAGCTGCTGTTGAGAAACTCAAATCAGCTGATGCGATTCAGAGCACTGCGGTTCGTGGGAATCGGACCGGTGCTTTCCCCATTGCTTGTTGATTTAAAAGGACGGGTGTAACTGAAAGCACACTTATTTTTGTTGACGTGAACAGGTGGCATTTGAAATGCAGTGGTGTGGAGTTGAACAAACTCATCTCAAGACGGTTTCGGTGAGTGAAGCATTGCTGGATTGTGAATGGTTTTAAAGTGAACGGTGACGCTGAGCACTGAATTTCTTTCTCTTAAATTGTCTGGTTTTATTGCCCTCTCCTTATTTCCACGGAGATGGACTCACATCTTTTTCATATCATTCCATCCTGATCCAGGACAAACAAACCTTCAATAAAGTTTTATAATGAAATGCACTCTTTGTCTTTCTCATCGTGTGTGTGTTGTCTTGTTTTCCCAAATAATTGCTACATGCAGAATTATACACACATTTAATATATATTATATAATATAAATGTATTAATTTTATCATACAAAACACTTTTTTTTTTTTTTTTTTAAATGGTACTTTTATCAGGGTCTTGTGACGATAACACGGGACATTTTTGAAAATTAGGCATTCAATGTGCTTTTTATTGCTGGACATAAACATGGAGGCCTGTTTAAAAAAAAAAGCTTATTTAAAAGTAAAAAAGTCTTAGGCATCTCAAGTATTTATATGTGGTTTTATAATTGATATGCTCATTTAATATTTTAAGTGTTGTAATTGTATGCAATTTATTAATTACAAAATAGTTATTTAATACTTTTGTAAATATTTTTTTTTTAGAGATTATATATTTTTTAAGACAAAAGTAAAAGTAAACCCCGCTCTAGAAAATTATTAAATAAAAAAAGTTTTCACAAAAGCTGTGAATACGCTAAGGTATGTGTATATACAGAACTTAACTTTATAAAATATCTCTAAATATTACATGCATAGTCCGTGAACGGCATTATTTCTGTTTTGGACTGGTAACTATGGTAACCGATTTGCCCCCCCTAACCGTTCATCTGTGCTCGGAAGTAACGAGACACCGCTCCCTGGGTCTGCTAGGCTAGATAACCTTTCGTTAAGGTTTCCTACGCTTTACTAGCATTTGTTTCCTAACCACAAGGAACAGGAAAAGCTAAGATACTCTGGTAGCAGCATGGTAACAAAAGACAACGCGATAAAACTACACTTCAGCGAAGCAGTTGAAGCAACGTCGTGCTAGCAGTGTTGACTTTTGTACAAACTTATTTTTTTTGCCCAGGGGTGTGGCAATATTTAGTTGTTGGTGTGTTAGGAGTATTACACGTTTCAGTAAATGATTTGCTTGAACTGCTAAGTCAAGAAAGTGCCTCTTAATGTTAGCTAACATGAATATTTGGCTATGAAAGTATTTCTTTATTACATGTTTGCGTTAAGTAAATCTTTGGAGCCAAAGTAAAATCGCCTGCCCGCTAATTATGACAATTTTCAAATTATGTTCTAGCACTTTCATGAGAACAAAAAACCTTCAACCTAACAAATGCACTCTTTAAAAGGCCATTGTCTCAGAAAAACAAGGAAGATTTTGGCAGAATAGTTTGATTCAGAGTGGTGTGGCGTTGAATCATGATGAAGCATGAACTGCTTAGTGATTCTTCAGAGCAGTGTCTTTGATGAGAAATAATAATGAATGCATCTCGACCACAGAGAAGCCTTTTCAGCTGCTGAAAGCTTTCATTCATCTTTTTTTTGTTCTTTTTTTACTTAAAATGTGTGTCATGAATTCAAGTTTTAGATACTTCTGAAAGTTAATTTCATATAAGTTTGGCTTTCTCAAATCAACCTGTTTTAGGGTTTACGTGTGGCTACTCAGCAGATTTTGTCACAACACGCACACTTTTAAGCCCGATAGTGAATAGTTCCTGGAAAACCATCTATTCAACTCGTCGTTCCAGTGTGACGTCACCGGGAATTTGTTTACATCGGCTTCATGTGGAGGCAAGTCGAGGCCGGTTCTAGACGCTTTTCTTGTTTCTGGAATTTACACTAAACCAAATCTTAAATTTGTATCTGTCATGAAATGCCTAAATCAATAATTTAATTCGTTTAAGTTCGATTGGCTAAATAAACTGATTGACCAATAAAGTGCACTTTAGACGGCTGTGCTGTAAATGTTGTGCAGCTTGTAAAAGATGTACACCGCGACCTCTAGTGGTGGATGAGGGGCATTTACATTCCATCACTGATGATGGGGTGGATCATTTGTCAGCTGGGTTGAATTTAATATTATTTTATGTTATTTCTCTTTATAATACCATCTCACTGGTTTTGTCTCACGTTATCGGTGACCAGGGCCAAAGTTATACACTATCAGTGGTCGGTTAATGGGATTGAAATGGCCTGTTTGACATGATCAAAAGTAGTGCGTTCTGTTTGTGTTTGTTCTCCTGCAAAGATTAACATTTATTGTTTTGTCTCTCTGCCAGCCATCGATTTAAGCGTTTGTCCTTCGACCTATCTGGTCTATGATGTGGATAAAATAAAAGAAGACAAAATCTTTATTTTTATCCGTGATAAAAAGTCAATATATAGAGAAAGTTTCATAAACGCTCCGTTTTTCTTTAGCTGGGTTTGTCGGTGTGTCTGTATCTTTCATGGCTGTCCAAACAGGAAATGGTGTTAATTAAGAGTCTGTGTTTGTGCACGTGATGACCGGTAATCTCACTATAATTTGCTGGGTTTTTTTCCCCTAAAACAGACGCACGCACGCCTCATCTGAACACGCTATGAGTGGACGCGTGACTTTGACCTGTCAGGTGAATGACCGCGCGCCTGCGTGCGTAACGGTCCGGGTTTAAAAGCATCGGACCGCTCATGAGGTTTGGAGTAGTAAAAGTGTTACTCGGTGAAGTTTTGGGACACGTCTGAGCTGGAAATAAAAATGATGGCCGCGCGATTTGCGCTCTGCGTCCGTGTCGCGCGAGCGGCCACACGGAGCTCCACGCGCGTTTTGGGCCAAGGACTCGGGCGCAGCTTCAGCAGTGACACAGGTTTGCTCACATCCATCTCTTTCTTAAGTTTCCATCCCAGAACAGGGAATATAAACAGATTTTAATGCAAAACGTTCTCTTTAAAGAGAAGTATCACGATAATACATGTTCTTTAAAGTTTACCATATAAAACACCGTCCCGGCTAGATCTTTGACTAACATTCTGGCAAGTTTCCCTCAAAGATATTTGGGTAACGTTAACAGAACGTTCGTTCAGTGTTATCTGGTCTTTAATGTCGCTCTTAACACGTCATTGTTTATGGAACGTTTTCTGAAACATGTTGGGAGTTCGAATAGCGTTTTTAAGTGTTTAAAAGCAAACTGGAACATTATTGTGTATGGTATTCTCTCTAACATTAACATAATCAAGATTAAAAAAGAAAACTTTAAGAAAAGAACATTTTCGTAACCTGATGGGAGCATTAGCAAAATGTCCTTAGAGCATATTTGAGATATTTTTCAGATCACATTCTGACAAAGTTCTCTCAAAGTTAACAACAAATCTTTTTTTCAGTTTGTTCAAATTAAACAGGTTTTTAAAAACGCTCTCAAAATGTTATCGCATCAATATTAGGCTATTTATACATCGTTCATGGATTAAAAAAAAAATGGATATTTTTTTAAATGTTACTTTTTTCAGAATGTCCATAGAACTTTAAAATGTAACACTGCCATAATGTTTTCAGTGATGTTTACAAAACGAAAAATAGACGGTTTGAATGATGCGAGCATTCAAAAAGTCACATTTTCAGAACATTATTAGAACGTTCTTAAACAAGTTTGTTTAGCTCCAACAGTAATGCTACACTATACAAATTGTAAAAAATGAAAAAAAGGTACAATAATGTTTAGAGAACCACGTAAATACCAAGGAGAAAAAAAAGACATTTGATATCATTACTGCCATAAAAATACATGAGTAGCCTACTGTTTGTTTTTTTTTATATATCATGTCAATATCATGATATCCATTGAAATGGTAAGGCTATATTAATATGGTAATCTTGGTATACATACAAAAGTGTACCATTAATGTTTTGGCTATAAAAATGTCATTTTGATTTTAATTCAGAGGATATTTGTATGTTTCACTAGTAGTACACAAGCTGTGATCAGTGATTGGTTAATTGTGTTCACGTGAGCGAGTGCTGACTGCATTAGGTTAGACAGGAGCTTGTGCGAGTTATTGTCTTTCTTAATAGATTTAGTTGCACGAGTCAAAATTGCAGTGACATGCGGCAAAGCATAAATGAAAGACACAAGCATGTTCTCCCCACAAACTCAAACCTGATAAACTAAAATAGACCAGAATTCTGCAGTTTTTCTTTTAGTATTAGTATTACCCCATTCTGTACATAGTACTGCTATTACATTAGACACCAAATAGTAACAGACACCCTCCTGTTCAGAGTGTGTGTGTGATTGGTCCGTCTGAAGGCTGTATATTGGCAGCAGCATGCGGAGGTCAAATCCCGAGCAACTTTAATTTGATCAAGCTTCAAGGAAGTGACCACGTGTCTGTCACGACTGAAGAGACTTTTCTTTCAAATTCAGACTGTTAGTAGAGGTGGTCATGGGATTTACCCAGTGATATTAGCTGAAATATCCCACCGTTTCTGCAATTAAGCTTCAAAAACGCTGCTTAATGACCAGTATTGAGAGACAATGAAGTAAGGAAGCTTTTAGTATAGATTTCTTCACTTTCTGTGCTAAAGATCTCAGCAGGATCCGTTACGCTTATTTACTTACACAGGAAACAAATAATCACATTTACAAGATACCCCATTAATCTCACTTCCTTCACACAAGAAAAAGATAAATAGGAAAAATGTTGGGAATTTCCTAAATCTTGAACCCATTGACACATGCTTCACATAGCCTACTACACATATTTTTAATACATGTATCCATTTTTGTTCATATATATATATATATGCTATTTTTCCCTACATTATGAAATTGAAATGTTTAAATTAAACTTGTTTTCTGTTTCTTTCTGCATTTTTATATTCATTATTTATTCTACATATTTTATATTGTACAAAATTAAGTGTATAAACAAGATATTGATATTACACATTTAATAGACATTATTTTAAATGTGACTTTATCCAATATATACACACACCTATATGACCTATAATTTCAAAAGAAGTACATTATTATAATATTTTTGTGTTTTACACTTTGACATTAGATGGCACTGTTTACCTTTTAACAAATCCACCATTAACCCCCTCAAAACAAGTAGTTGCATGAATACCGGCGCATATCGATCTGTTTTTGTCCTGCGTTTAGATTTGTCTGGCATTAAAGAACGGACTTTGGTAGCTGTGAAGCCCGACGGCGTTCAGAGGCGTCTGATTGGTGAGATCATCAAGCGCTTTGAGCAGCGAGGATTCCGATTGGTCGGTCTGAAGATGCTGCAGGTGAGTGATCCACTCAAACACTCACGACTGTATCTGACATGTTTCCACATGTGTCCGTGTTTTTCAGGCTTCTGACAAGCTTTTAGCTCAGCACTACGTCTCACTGCAGAGGAAACACTTCTACTCCAGCCTGCTTTACTACATGACCTCAGGCCCCATAGTCGCCATGGTGAGGACTGTGCTTCATAAATATCATACTAGTATAATACTTATAAATGCAAATTATCTGAGCAGATATACAGTAGAATGCATCAGATAGCACTTCATTAAGATCGCCGCATGTGTCACATATTGTCATTGACGAGTTGATATTGACTTTCCTCATTGGTTTGTTTTCAGGTGTGGGAGGGGCATAATGTAGTAGTGTCATCACGTAAGCTGGTGGGAGACACAGACCCTGCTGAAGCTACACCGGGAACTATCAGAGGAGACTTCAGTGTTCACATCAGCAGGTATTTACATGCACTTATTATTCTGAGTGCACTGCCTGCTGCACACTATATAGTGCACACTTTTACTCCAAACACAAGATCAGATTCTCCGTTTGAAGCTTTCTTCACTGTTAAATTCGTTCAGAAATGTCATCCATGCCTCTGATTCTGTGGAGGGAGCGGAGCGGGAGATTTCACTCTGGTTTCATCGCTCAGAGCTCATCGACTGGGAGGGATGCGATCATAAAAACATTTATCACGTTTGAGACTTCTGTACGTGTTAAATGAACTGATTTCTGCTCAATTTCCTTAATAGCACAAGATGCTGATTATATGCAGTATAATGTGTTGTTTTAAAATGATCCAATGTAAATAGATTGAAATGTTATATTTTATATTATAAATATTAAAGAAATTTACAAACCTTTTGGAGAAAGGTGCCCTTGAATAATAGACTTTCTTACAGACTTTTAATTTAGTTTTTGACGCACAAGTCTTAATAGTTCCTAATTGTTCCTAAGAAGCTATTTTTGTTCTGTCTTTATGGTGCTGATCAATGTAGCTAACGTCTGTTAACAATGTCTTTTTCAATAAAAAAAAAAAAAACTTGCATTTTAGCAGATGCCTGTCATCCAAACCCAGTTCATTCACTCAGGGGAAAATGCATTTAATATGCAGTACATAATTATTTATTGACCGTAAATTTAATTTAACGTGACAAAGATACATCAAATAAATGTTTGCTGTAAAACAAATGATTTGTTGTGTGAATATATGTACTTCACATCACATATCAACATGGTACACAACCCCTTTTTATGCTAATTTTAAAGGAACAGTTCACCTCAAAATAAATATTTGCTGAATGTACTCACTCTCAGGCCATCCAGGATGTAGACAAGTTTTTTTCTTCATCAGAACCAGAGAAATTTAGAGAAATCACCTGCTCAGCAGTGAATGGGTGCCGTCAGAATGAGAGTCAAAACAGCTGATAAAAACATCACAATAATCCACACCGCTCCAGTCCATCAGTTAGTGTCTAGTGAAGAGAAAAGCTGTATGTTTGTAACAAACAAAGTCCATAATTCATAAATATTTTATCCAGGGAAAAGGTTCATTCCACATCAAAAACATTCAGACCGTTATTAATCGTTAGACTGGATTGCTTGTGATGTTTTTATCAGCTGTTTGGACTCTCATTCTGACGGCACCCATTCACTGCAATGTACTGCTAAATATCTACAAATCATTTCAACTCATCTTGAGGGCTAAATTGGAGCAGAAGATCCAAATAACCACACAGACTCGCCGTTACAGTCAAGAACATCCTTTTATTCAATCAGTTAAAGGTGCTGCTCTTACTTGTTTTTCTTATTATGGAAAAGAAATTGTAATCAACACATGCATTTCACCATGAGCTCTGGAAGGCGTGTGGACTGAGAAGGGCGCCGCTCGACGAGTTCAAACAAGACCGGAGCCGCCGAGGGTTCATGCTACTCTAAACGCATCTGAATGCCCCGCTCAACAAAAGAGTACAAAAGTAAATACGAAAGAAAGAAAAATGGACGGTCAGTACCAGGGAGGGACAACGAGAGCGCAAACACGTGTCCGTCGCTATGGCTTTCGCTTATTACAGTTATTAATAAATCACAGCCAGCGCGGACGCCGGCTTCACGTACTCGGGAAAGTGAAACAATTGCATATTTTGTTTGAGGGAGGAAGCAAGTTGTCGTTAAGCCCACGACGTCGGCTTTTGCTGGTGAGTTTAAGTAGATTTTCTTCTTTTGTCAGTTTCGCTCAGGTTTTTGTGGCGTGCGTCACTTTGGTCTGAGTTTGGCTCGTAACGCTTTGAAACTGTGTCGCTTTCCCTGGGCTGAAACCACTCCGTTTTTAAGGTGCTTCGTCTCGACAGGAACTTTTTTTTTTGTTTTGTTTTTTAATTAAATATCTGGTCACGTACAACCATTCGAAGGTGCGTCATCAATACAGATTCTCAATGCAATATCAATACAAACAGATCATAGCAAATCAAATGAATTTGGTAACAAAAAAGAAATAAATAGCTCAAAAACTCGCCTATTCTACCTCGGCAGTCGGCCTTTATCGTTTTCGCAGACCGGCCGACGCCCGTCTGTCGGACGGCCCACCAGAGCTCACCGGCGTAACTTGTTCACGTACATTAACTGTTCAATGGAGAAGCTGAAGAGATCGGTATGAATACAACGTGAAGCGTACAGACAAGAATAACATGTGAGCTAACTGCATTCTGCTCAGACAACATTTTTTTTCTTACTTTTTTTTTTTCATTTTAAAACCCCTCGGTTCAGAGAAAAAGGGGCACAGGGAAAAGGGCGATGGTTATGCAACTATAGACTACTCCAGTGTCCAAAAGAGGCAGAAGACAAGATTACAGAGGAAGAAAAAGCAAGACAGAAAGTTTTTTTGTTTTTTTTTTTGCATTTTTCACTTTTTTGTTTTTTTACAGTTTTCTTAATTATCCAACAATAAAAAGAGGAACTAAGTCACACCGATTTCCTTTAGTACTATATATACTGCTTTGAAGAAGTCGCGGAAGGAGAAATACAGAAGTTTGAACGAGGGGATTTTTTTTTTTTGTTTAGTTTTTTTTGTGTTTTTTTTTCTTTTTTTGAGATGGGCACTCAGGATTACAAGATGGTGTCTGTGAACAAAAGGCACTTTTTAGGGACAACCTTTATGATGCTCTGAGTCTAACACTAGATCACAAAACAAATATTTAGAGTCATTTACACAGGGGCCAGTAGAGGGCGCTGCGGAATCAGGGGGGAGGGGTTCAGGTTCAACTCTCGCTTTCTGATTGGTCACTGACTTTGTTTGGGAATCTCTTTGGGTGAATCTCTTTACGAAAATAATTCCATTTCACCCTAAAATCTAACGAAAAATTATATTTTGTGTGTTTTTATATTTTGTCAAAAATAAACGACATTACAATACAATTTTTGTCTTATGATTTCTGAATGAAATATACAGAGCCCCACAAACGATGTAGAAAAAAATCATTCCCGCGAATTAAGAATTTGTTGCTATGACTTAAGTTTTCTTGTTTTCGTAATAATCGTAACTATATTGAACTAATTTGCCGTTTTTGTAAATTGTGGTAATAATTCACTCCGTCGTTTTTGTAAATCGTAGCCACATACATATTCGTTCCCTTATTCTTGTTAATTGCCGCTTCTGTGTACAAAAATGTTCTTGTTTTTTGTAAATGTCGGCCATGTTGCGCTAATTAGCTACCTCGTTTTTGTAAATCGTGGCCACGTTTTAGTTTTCTTCCTTGTGTTTGTACCACTTTGTACTAATGTCTTGATTATGAAAACGAATCAACTAATTGGGAACAAACCTGTTTTTAATTAGTTTTTAATTCGCAACTACAATTTAACTAAAGCGATGTAATAAATGAATAAAACGTTGGAACAAGTTCTTAACTCGTGGCTATGATAAATATACTGTTGTCCTAGAGTCACGTGCGGGGCTCTGCAGCAAAACCTCTCTAAAGCTTTTGTGAGATTCGCAAGTTTAAATGTTATAAAAGATATCAAATTTACATCGCACCTCTTCATACTCCAAAATTTCTAGCTTACCACGGGCATTTTTAGTTTATTCGAGCTGCGTTAAAGCCTCTCCCGTAAACAGGGAAGATCTTGTCATACCTTTCATACAAATTCAAAATTTTCTATGTACAAAAAGCCAGCGAATTTTCAGACGGGAAGTTTAAGGACTACGGTGGTTCGGGCGATCCAAAGCATGGAAGTCCTAGAAAAACTGGAATGCATAGCATGAAGTCAAAATACCGGAAAAAAACCTGCATTTTTAGCTAGATAAAAGTCTTCGGACATCATCAGTCGACATTCTTTGATCGCTTCGGAGAAAAGGTTGGAGGAAAAATGCCTTTTGTCACAACCTTGACCACAATGAACCCCCTCCCCCCTTCAGTTAATACAAAAAGGAAAGAGTACTGAACGTTTTTTTCTTCTAAAATTTGTCTTGATAACACTTATTTTTCGTCGTCTTATGTATAATAGAGATCAAGCGTACTTTGATCCATAAAAAGCACCTGTTTTATTTAGTGATATATTCTGACGTGTCGCAAAAAACTGCTTTTCTTCAGCCCTCCTAAGTTTCGAGAACAAATTATTACAAATAAACATAAAAAAAAAAGCAGAAAAAAGGAAAGATTACAAAAACGAATTCCCAAAACTTACAAAGACCGTGTTCTCTCTTTCTCTCGCTCTCTCTGCCCTGTAGTTTAGAGTCCCGGACAGCGTGGACTTGACTATAATAGAAGGATTTTCACCTCTACGCTTTCCTGTACACCCTAACAATGAGACAAACACAGTTTCTACCCAAGGCATTGCACATGGCTCAATCAACACACTTTATTTTGCAATAACAAATACTTCCTGTCCAAACACAAGTAATCAAAAGCCGTGCAATTTTTTTTTTTTTTAGTTTTTTTTTTAAACTACGCTATCGATATGTTTTTTGCGGAAATCTGATTTCCGCAAATTGATTTTTTTTTCCGCTCTAATTATTATTAAGTGCAGAACTGGGTTTTGGGGACTGGTACTTCTGAACGGATATCTGATTTATGATCATGCCATACTTCAAAAAATAACTAGACTGCCACTGAGCTTATTAGGCAAATAAGAAAAAAAAATGTATATATAAATATATATGGATATATCCTGTATATATAAAGATGTTTGTAACTAGTGAGCTGACGCTTGTTTTTTTTTTTTTTTTCTTCTCATAAAAATTTCACGCTCCTCTATAGCTTATATGCAAGAAAATAACCTGAATTCATGTTTAACAAATTGCATAATGGGAATACAGAGGCACTTCCTTTGATTAGAAAAGAAAAGACCATTGCCATCACGATTCTCGTGTTAGTTTTCTACCAAAGCGATGACACGGCCGCCATCCGGCAACAATGCTTCCCTGCAGTGAGATACATGGTCAGGCAGTCCAGTTATTTTGTGAGGTTACCGATTACAGCTGCGTCGAAAAACAAAACTTTATCAGCGGATGAAGATCGCCCTACTGTAAAGGCTTCCCTTTGTAGTCAATCTGCGGAAGAGTGTGTGTGTGTGTGCAGACAGCCATACCAAAATGTTACCGAATTAAGTAAACGATGAAATGCGGCGTCTAATAAAAGCGGTCCGAGCGGCCCACTTCCCTCTGAGCACGGCTATGATATGTCACACATTCTTTTGCTCCGCAGCGAGGTCACGTGTTCTTGGAGCACGGACTTCTGGGAGTGTAAACAGATACGTAAACAAAACACAGAAGTGGGCGTGGCTCTAGGGCCGTCTTTATTAGTGCTAATGATTTAGGGACTTTTATTATGGCTCGCTACTACGATGAAATTAATTCACAGCCATTATAAATAACAGAATGACTAGCTGGGGCTAGAAAAAAAAATACTAGAAAATATTACATAAAAAGTTTTATGCTTGTAATTAAGTTTTACTATTTATAACAATATAAGTTCAGACTTATGGCTTTAATTTTCAAACAAGGAGGAAAATGAGTTTGAAATTACAAAAAAATGCAATGATTATATGGGATTTGTTTAAACAAACAATTAAAGAATTGTAACTCGGTCACATGGCTGCATAGGTGCGGTCACATTTAGCGAACTTTCCAGGGGAAATTGTTATTTTGATAGGATTCAATTTGAATAGGAACTTTAGAGAAAGTAGATTTTAAATCAGGTTCAAGATTGTCAAACAATTGTTTGTGTTGACCAATGAATTTGGTGTTTTGTGCTTCGCTAAAGGACAATTTTTTCAAAAATTTTTTTTTTAAAGTTGTAGCAGTCACATGGCTGTAAAAATGATCTGTGAAACTTCAAATTTAGTCCATTTTAAAAAGATAATTCACCAAAAACTGAAAATTACTTCACAGCACAAATTGACTTCCATAGCATGGGGAAAATAAATACTATGCGAGCCAATGGCTACCATCAACTGCTTGACTATCACCTTTTTCAAAGCATATTTTTCTGTGTTTAACAGAAGAAAGAAACTTGTACACTTTTGGAGTAAATGATGACAAAATGTTCATTTTTGGGTGACTCCACAACACGATAAGGAATCTTTACGCGAAAATGAAACATTTCCCGCAGTAGATTTCGCATCACATTCATAGACAAAAACGGTGAATGTGACCGCACCTTAAGTGTGTGATGGTTGGGTTGAGTTAAACCTATAGGAGTACTAGCTAAAATCTGGTGATGTCGCTAATTTTTAATTAGAAAATTCAGATGCCTGAAATCGTTAACGGGTCTCTGGGTAGCTTTTGTGTGCCAGGCTAGATTTTCTCTGCAATAAAATGTGCAAATAATGTCCGCCGTCGATCCCATTTTCAATAGTGCACGTCAAACTAGTGTTCTTCGCATTACTGTAGTGCAATACTTCTGCTGCTCGTAGTTAGTTTAGTAATTGACCGCAAAAGGAAAAAAGACGTTTCTACTGCATGCTAATTAGCTAAAATAGCGAAACGTCCGGGGCTCTTATTTAGTGTTGCCTGTATGCTGAACGTCAGCATGTTTAAGTGTTTTAAAAACAAAAAAACCTGTGGTTTAATTGGTCAAAATCTTGCAGTTTTGTTGTGTCTGAATCCTCACCACTGAAACTGTTGATAATCCCAGCCATTGTACACTACTTCCTTGTTCCTAGTAACGTTTTCTGTCTGTGTTGGTCGGGTTCTTGCTCCTCTATGTTGCCGTTGGTTTGGTGGCGGTTCTTGCGAGATGCTGTAGGTGCGTGTCGGTCCCTCACCTCCTGCTGTGATCTCAAAGTCTTTGTCGGAGGTGGAGGAGCGGGCTTGAAGGGCGTCTGACGGTTGGCAAATACAGGGTCGAACGTTTCCCAATCATATGCTGCTCACGTTTCTTAGGGCGCGTTTCGGGTCGGAGGGGATTTTCAAACAAGATTTTTTTTTTTTTTGTCATAAAACTTCCAAATTGTGTCGACAGGTTGCAGGCAGGACCTCATCAAAGAAACCATGACTGTAAAAACACAACAGAAGGAGGTGCTGTTAGTGTTTAATCTGGAAATACATCAGCACAGTGAAAACATTAGATTAATATATATAAATAATATAAATTGTGTGTATATATATTTGTTTTTACAATTTCTGTGGATGGAAAAAATGACATATTATAGGTATTTTACATTATATCACTGCTACTCAATGCAAAAAAAAAAAAAAAAATAATATATATATATATATATATAAATAATTTTAAATTAACCTTTAAAAATAAAAATAACATGGGGCTAAACTCGTTACTTTTTACATACAAATAAATGTTACAATTTATGTGATCATATAATTCATAACACATTTAGTATTTAAAATTTTATGAAAAAGTTAGTTATTAAAAGGTATTTAAGTTATTAAATGTATTATATAAACCAAAATTGAATAATGTTGTATGTTTGTATGCATTTAATAACACAAATAATCATTATTATGTAATTTATTAAACCGATTAAGTGAAAAGTATTCACAAAACCTATCATTTAATCATTTGTTTAATTTGTATACATTTAATAAAATATAAATAAGTTTAATTTATATAAAATAAATGTTATAATGTTGATTTGTACACATTTAAAAATATATAAATAGCTTCTAAATTTAAGTGATAAAATGTATTACGTTAAATGTATTTTATTGTCATATAGACCAGATAATTCATTTTTATAATTTAATAAACTTTAAAAGATAAGTTAGCACATGTATTAAACTAAACTAACTTTACTGAACTAAACTAAATTGAACTTTTTCATTAATGTAATAAATACAATGTAAATTTAAAGTTAGTGAATTAAATCAATTATTGTTTTATTTTACATTTATAATTACAATTGCATTGCATCTTAAAGCAACTGTGCATGTTTAAACATTTAATAGTTAATATTTTTATTTTAAACACTATTCCTGAGGCTTGAATTCAAAAGTATGGAGGCTTTTAGATGGATGTGTATGTAGATGGTGAATGCTGTTTCTTCTGTGAGCACTAGAGGTCAGGCTGGACTCTCCGAGCTGCTGAAGCTGACCTGCTCACCATATGGGCCTTTACAACACAGTCTGACCTGAACTAAAGCAGCAGACCTCCCTTCTGGGAATGTCATGTCAGCGGAGCTCTGACGCATCTCCACATACCATCACACTGACTTTATCAACAGCAGCAGACGCTCTGTTAATGCATCTCAGGAGCTGCGCTCGTAAACTTCAGATATCGCACTGATAACGCCAATGACCGGAGAAATATTTACACCAAGTTTATGGTTCCTTCACGTCATGCTGGAATTAAAGCATGTTTCCCAATAAAAACACTTCAGGTCTTTGTCAAACTGATCGTTTTAAATGAGAAACTCATTTAGCTGCTGCGAGATCACACAAAAACAACCGAAAGGGCAGCAGTTTGAAATCTCTCTCTACACGTTTGATTGTTTATTATAAACAGATTCTGGTTGTCAGTACAGCCAATAAAAACTCTAGAAACCACACAGCAACAGCAACACAGCGATTGGACTGCTTTTAATGCTGTCTATATTTTCATCTGGGGCTTTTATTTCTCTTAATATTCCTAATATATTATAAAAAATAATCATTAATAATTAATGAATCATATTAATAATTATTGCTAGCATGTGCACTTATAAATATCACATGACACATTCATATATTATAGTTTTCATATTAAATAAAAATAGTTTATATAATATATAACACTGTAAACTGAAAATTGTATGTAATAAACTATACATAATATATAAAATAATTACATTACAAATATAATTTTAATCAAAATGATCACAATCATAATTACTTACCTAATTTATGTATATATTTTTATCATTAAACAATTAATTATGATTACTTGCATCCAAAATAAAAGTTTTTTGTTTACATTATACATGTGTGAATACTGTGTATATTTATTGTGTATATATATTAAAATAAATGGTCACACTTCAGAATAGGGGGTCAGAATAATGCATTATTTAAGCATTAATTAATGGTTAATTTGTTCACAATTAAGCATTAGTTGAGCAAAAACACACTAGTAATTAATGATTAA